>CATKHJ010220870.1:0-12029 GCA_949750685.1 Vernicia montana | reverse complement strand
GTGGTAGTAACAATTACAGTGAAAGTTACATTTCTAGTTACATTTGTGGTGAAAGTGGAAATAGTAGTGAAAGCCAGAGTTCCAGTCTAAGAACTAGCACGACTGGTAGCGATTTAACTATAAGAGAAAGTTCTAATGATTTCGATATAACTCAAAAATACAAGCATTCTATACTGAATTACAAGCTATCTATGCCATCCTGAGTTGATATTAAGATATCAAAGTTAGAAGAATCCCATACTGAAGTTAAGCAAATAGTAAATGAATGAATATGTGAAAGGAGAGGAAAGACTAGTTATTGCTAGCTCTGAATAAGACCTGCCAAAAAGACTCTTTTTTCTGTTATAGATTAAAAGAAAAGGGCTCTCCTCTAGATTAACGGGTAAAGATGCTAAACTTATTAGCACTGGAAGGAAAAAGTAAGTAATAGTAAAAAGACGAAAAAAAAGCAGGGTTTGACCTCTAATCCGGAAACTGGATACGGGCTTGCTTGATCAAAACACTTGCCTGATCCCGCCGTAATAGCTATAGCCCTTCCCTTGCCCAAGATATCAATAAATTACCTATTAGTCCTACTATAAAAAGATCTATAGCTTAGCCTGAGACTTTAGACTCTACAGTACTAGGGGAACTAGTAAGCTGGACACCCTTACAACTCTTACTCTTACAACTTTTACTAAACTTAACACCGGGACTCTTAGTGGTACAGAACAACTCTCTTGAAAGAGAGAAACTGGGACTGCTAAAGGTTTCTCATCCTCCTCCTCTGCGACAACCGATATGCGCTATACAACCGATCTGCGCGCATTTACATCATCGTTGATATAGCTTGTGTGCCGCGAGTGAGAAGCTCTTGGTCTTCTATCCGATGCTGGTGGTTGAGTTCTCGTAAGCGGTGCTCAACAAGTTCAGGGCTCAAACCTTAGGGATGGGAAAAGCTACTGCTTGCTATTTCCACCCCCAACTCACAGTGATGGGAAAGGATAACCAAGAACTACGTCAGATAGAAACTACCACCACTACCTGAACACTAGCTATATTTCTTAGTCCTTGATAACCCATTTTCTAGACCGACGAGAGTTGAAAGCCCTTTTCGAGAGCACGCACCACCGGCTAAACCCTCGTAACATCTTTCTATCTTTATATACAATACCACCTTACTTACTACTACGAAACGATTTAGTAGCTGCCCCATGACTCAACTTCTTAGTAATCCCTCGCAGAAGATGCTTAGTAAACAACCAGTAAAAGTAATAAAGCTTTCAAGCTTGACTTTCAACTTATGGTATGGAGCAGGGAATATTTTGTTTTAGCCCTAAGTGACACAGGATATCGGATTTACCACTTAAGTACTAAAGGCTGTTTAAAGTTGCTTTACTAATGAATGGGCACGATTCATACTCGAACTAATGACGTACTGGCATATACTATCACCTAAACAGAGAGTAGACAATACCTCTGGCGGGCCTCGCAGCTCTGAGTATGTGATGCGCTCAAGCCGGTCGAGCCATGGAAATGCCAATCGGACACTGGTATCTCCTCCAGCAAGTCCTGGTTTGAAACCGCTTATTCTGTTAAACCACCTAGTAAAGTCAGGTACACCGCCATTAGCCTCTTTCTTCGTTAGACCAATAAACAGACTATCCTCAGGAGAATCGGGGGTTGGAAGGGAGTGTCGGGATAGACAGACTAACCAAATCTTAGACTCGTAACAGAATTTCAAACCTAGCCCTTTACTGATAGATTGGATTGAAAACGAATTGGCCTGTACCGTACCGCAAGAGAACTGGTTTAAACGGAGGATCCACTTGCCCTCCCACTATATGGGGCAAGATAACAAAGTGCTAATCGAGTGATCGAGGTGTAGCACTGGGAGCGTAACAGCTAGAATAGTCCCAGCAAGTGGCTTTCATACGGAGTAAAGAAGAAGACGATAGCTAGAATGCTTGCAACAGAGGGAACAGCATGGGAAACTCGTTTTCTAATCCATCCCGACAGTTAGAAAAAACAATAAGGCTTTTGAGCCTGGATATTTAACTGAACAGGATTGAGAATATGTCCGGTATCCCCGACCCGAATAAAGCCCTGCCTACAAGATAGAAAAGCCTACCGTATTCCTGCCCAAATACTCATGATCAGAGCAAAGAGTGAGAGATGTACTCAAAGCTATCTCAGAGTCCCTGAATGTAGACGATGCAACACCGGATCCCCCGAGAACATAGGGCTTATCCTACCAACTTGGTATCCGCTTTGGAAGGATTTCCCTTCTGATATAACCGATATTCTCAAATGAATACACGGTTACGCAAGGAGGTACTACACCAATACTTCACTAGCTACCAAGTACCGGGTTCTCCTCTTATATCCGAGGAATGACTTAGTAACTGGGAAATCTCGCTAATAAGCAGGAATCATAGCCTACTACTGCCGATAAGAAAGACTGCATGGAGTTCTATTCCCAACCACTCAGCGACTACTTTACTTGTAAGTTTCACCGTATAAGAGTAAAACGTTAGAGGCAATTTCCTTTCAGAGAGATATTATCTTGAACAGGTTCTCACCATGTCTCTATCTATGGTAGAAGGTCTATAGGGTGTGCTCCTGGTTTTAAGTCCTCAGTGTCTGGGGTAGCTTTTCCTGCGGTCTATGGCCTATCAGCCTTCCCTCTAGCTGCTAGCTCTATAGGGGACTAGCATCTCTTAGTTAAAGTTAAGCTGCTCTTTATGGCTTCGCTCTCGTCCTGCTGTATTGGTTTTATGGTAACGCGTTCATCTCTTGTTTGCTTTCTTTACCGCTTTCCGTAATTCAGTACTTTCCCCTGTCAACTCCTGCTAACGGTCATCGGGTAAGGCTAATCGGTGGAATCTCTCCCTTGTTGCTTCTTCGATCCTGGGCCATATGTCCTCTTCAAGCTCTCCTGGTTGGGCGTGGATGCTGAGTGCTTTCCTTTCCGAAGAAAAAGGATTCACTATCTCTGTCCCGAAGTCACTATTTGAACCTGTGAGTACTTAAACTCTTTTGTACTCCAAACTGCCTCCAACCGGCTTAAACTATTAGGCTTCAAGCTGAACTGGTCGGGGATCAGAGTGAGTGCTTTAGGACTAACCTATCTTGCCTATGTTGACCTATTATACCGAACCAGTTATTTCTTCGAATTAGACCAATCGACATTCGTTTATATGCCATGCCGCCTATAAAGAAAGATAAGAGCCTCTACTCTTTCAACAGCCAGAGAGCCCACTCAATGAACAAAGTCTTTCTCTTTTGTGGAACGTGCACACAGAGTTGGAGGGATCAGTTGGGGAAGAAGAAGTTCGGAGATAGAACGTATAAACCAGAAACTCTGCTCTCAAGAGCTTTCTGTCTGGCTTCGCCCCTTCCCTTGCTTACCACTGCTCAACTAGGGAAGCGTCCCCGGCATGGGTTACATACAGATCCAGTCGATTATATAAGATATAAGCTTTGTTGATCCCCTGCATCAGTTCCTGGTCACGCTACGACGAAAGAGTTATTTTGGGGTCAGTCCTTTAGCGCTGAAAAGCTGATTTTTTTGAATATTATAGTCCCCTGGTTTTTCAGATTTGGAAGTCATCGTGGATGGCACGAGTTGAGGAGTAGAGTAGGGTAGACGTTGAAGGCTCTCTTTCGTATCGGAAGTAGTAGCCTTGCAACGCTTGGTTGTTTGGAGTGAGACGTTAGTACCTTCTTTAGCTGCTCCTCTCTTTTTCGGATGGATATGACATTCTGTGTTTCCCCGAGCATGGATCTATGAATCGTAAGCTAACCACCGGGGCTAAGGCCTTTAAGCAAAAGGGTTAGCGCTCCAAGGTTGCCCTGTTGTCCAATTGGTACACCTTTCCTTACCCACCTGCCCTCTCCCTTGTTTGGCCCGTCGAGTTACTACGACCAGCACACTACAAATGAAGCGTCAGCTTTGATCGCCAGAGAGAAAGCAAAAACGATCCAAGACATCCAGGCAAGGGCGAAGTAACTATGGAAGGGGGATCATAAGAAGCTGAGCCATATCTTTTGGGCGCAACAACCAAAGGCAGGGGTTTTTACGAAGAGAAAGAAGATTCTGATGAAGAATAAGAAGTCAAAGGCTGGTTCCTAAGCTGCCCATAAATGGTTTTTGGTGGAGCATGCCTAGGGCAGAGGGGTCCAACCATTAAGAGAAGAGGGGCTACCAGCTGAGAGAAGTGGCTAGATTCGTTACAGAGGCCAAGCCCACTGCGGGACCCGATCCGACCCCAGAACCTAACCGCACCTCAGAGATAGAGGGAAGATCCATGTCACACTGGTAATCAGCCGCCACTAACTAGTTACCTTGAAAGCGGACCTCTTCTTTGTCTAGTTCGTGAGAAGGATTTGCTGCTTTCTTAAATGCTTACGAAAAGCCTAAACCTTGCTTTCAGAAGTAGGAGTAGCCATCATGAATGGATTTCAGTTATAGCAATGACTCTTGCTATCAAGAAGAGGAAGAGAAGGGTTAAATGACTTCCTTACTAAGCTTTCAGGAAAGTCAGGACTATGCTTCTAATCTACTAATCGGTAAGCATTCCTCCTGTTATCTATCTTTCTCGGGATTCTTTTCCTACTTTTTCTTTTCTCATAGTTCCCTTCCCGGGCATTGATTGAGAGGGAATAGACTTCCCTACTGAACGAGGAAGGCAGCAATCTCCTGGAGATAGAAGGGCAATCCCCAAAAGAAGCGGCAGAGGCAGCAGAACAGAGACCCTAACGCTCGGCTAAGTCTTTTTCCATTTACCGATTTTCCTGTAACTTTCCTGTTACTAGTGAAACGACTTTCACGTTCGGGCGGATCGTTTCCTTCGTATCCATATTTTCATTTCGGTGACCTTCTCTTTCCTTTTCATTACATCCTTACATTTTGCCTTTGGGGCGTGGCCAAGAAGCAGCCAGCTCGTTGGGATTGGATATAGATGGGGAATCTCGGGCGAGGGGTGATAGAATAGCAAGCAGGGGAAGTGTTTCTGACTTAACATTTAGGTCTTTTTCCCGTAACTAGAATTGAGTTAGAATTGAAAGCTGAAGTTAGCGATTCTATGTCTAAACATCACATCCCAGCATTCAGAAGAAAAGTCATCAATCAACAATGTCGGGCTGTGCATTAAGAAAGTACCGGATCTATTATTCAGCTTTCAGTTATGGAATGAGACTTTCACCAAATCTTACGGGATAGAGATTGAAGTTACCAGGCCGTTGCTCCGCGTTCTCCTACTAGTGCCGTTTACCTGCTTCTTTCTCGTTTGCCATTCTCCGACTTGCCTCCAACCTGCTCTACTCGCTTTGTTTTCAATCGACGAATAAAAAATGGCTTATGTAATGAGGCTCGCCACCTCATTGATGCCATACATGCACGATCTCCACGCGCCCACATCTTTCTTTCTTTTCTTAATAAGCTGCTTTCTAGTCGAATAGCTATTCCAACTACGTCTAGCTGATAGGAGGGAAAGTCAAAGTTCTAATTAATAATAAGGCTGGCTTCCTCCTTTTCATTTTCTTATTCCGCTGCAAGCACAAGAAGGAAGGCAAGCCCATGGAGAGAGAAATTCCTAAAGCCCTATCTGAAAAACTTTTAATAAGGCGAAGAAACGATATAGCGTATGTAAGGAAAAAGCATTAAGGTCCAGAGTTGAGGCCGGTCACCTATTAGAATGAAGGAAGCACGTCGGGTGACTTCCGCGCGGAAGGGAATGGTTCGCCAATAGGATTGATTTTCCAAGTTAGACTGCTGCTCGACCGGATATTTCACATGCTCCAATACATCATGATCAGTTCTTCGTTTAAGCCTTCTTCTTGAATATTCCTTTGAAAGTGCCCAGCCCCATTTCACAGTTGACAGCAACTTGCGAGCCCTTTTTTAAGCTTTTGAGGAAAAAAAAGGGATGACGATTGTCAGAAAGCTTTCGATAAGATAAAACAGTATCTGCAGAATCCGAGCACCTTTGGTAAAGAAAGGCAGCCTATATACTTTATACTTTACTGCAGAAAAGACTCTTAACGGAGTCGCATCCGAGTCTTCCATCATTCAGCTCTCAGGATAACGAGGTAAGCGTTGCCTTGTCTCGTTAAGAATTTCATTCTGTTGCCATACCAAGAAGTCAAATTCTAACTAAGAGCTTCTAGCAACCATCATTAATCTCAGGAAGCAGATTCGAGAATCACTTTCTTGTAGCTTAACTACCAAGCCAGCTGCCTTGCTGCTTTAGATGGAACAAGAATCCTGATGGTGTGCCTTTCGAGGTGTAGTGTATTACAGATTCCACTTTTAACATTAAGGGAAGGCCTAGACGGACCTGCTCAACGCCCTACACCCTTATCTTGAGCGCTTCATTGAGCATTTCTCTTTCCTATCCCGTCCTTACGCTACGCTATCCATAAGGTTGACCTAGCCCTCTCTTCTCTCTCTTTGTCCACGCGAAGATTCCTTTCCTAGCCTATTCAATGTGGTCATGTAATAGAATTCAATGGGAAGACCTCCTAGTTGGACCCAGACTGCGATGGTAGTGAATGTGGCCCCACAAATGCAGGCTCAAAAAGCCTTAGACTGAGATAGTACCACAAAGCAGGGGTTAACATAAATGACTCTATGGAAGACTTGAAAGCTAAATAAGGAGAAGAAAATCAATGCATTCCATTCTTAGCAGAGGTTCCTTCCATCTCATCTCTCGAAGTACTTCGCTCACCTTCGAAGAGTGAAATGATCATCCGATCCTTTACCTTTAACAGTAACAGAAATGGAATGAATTCCCTGGCTTGGCACACTTCACCGATACTGGACTAATAACCAGGGACAGAGACTGCCTTACCCACTTGAACTAGAAAGCATAAAGCGGAATGACTACCATACCAGCGGAAAGAGGCTTGACTACCACAGACAGGAGACAGCCAGTACTACCAGAGAGAGGAATTGCTAAGAGAAGGCATTGGTACCGGAAAGGAAAGAATGAATAGACTGATCCCGCTAGAACTGCTACTGGCTGACTGACTCGCACCACGCTATCCCCTTCCTAAGAGGAAAGGTATGAAAGGAGTACCCGGGGGAGATTCAAATAAAAGGAATTTGAGGAATGTAGGGAAGCTCAGACTGACGCTACTAGCTCGGTACCGCTGCCTAAGAACTCTTGCTTAGTTACCTCCGCTTCTTCTCCCCAGCTACCAGCTCCTAGCAGCCCTAGCTCAGGAACAAAAAGACTATATAAACAAGAGAAAGTACAGCTACAGATCGGGCTCGGAGACTCACTTTCGATGCATCTTTTTTTGTCTAATTCTTCTCCTGAAAACAGGGCAGTCCATGCTTCTAGGTAGGGTTATGGTTGGAATCAGGGTAAGGAAACCAATTCCATTAAGCGAATAGTAGCTTTTCCTTTCTCTTTTATGCATGGCTATCTTACCTGGTGCGAAAAGAGCTGATTCTATCACCCTCGGCTCACTCATTCCCTTAAGAGAAAGTCATAGCACAGATGATCCTTACCCGTGAAGTTAGTTTACTTGCTTCCGAAGGCCAAGGTTGCAACGTTAATGGGCCTAACAGCTTAACAGGTCTGCATTCATTCTATAGGGCGTTGCTGTCAAGAGAATGAGTTTTCCAATAGAAAGACTATAAATGGTATGCTGGAGAGAAGAATAGTAAAAAACGTAACAAAAAAGTTTTTTACTTTCTCGACTATGATGAAAAGTCTTCGATTTACCATGAATAGGCTCTTAGATCAAAACCCAATAGCCATGTCAGTTACCCGCATACCAATGGCTTTAAGCCTTCCCTTCCACTTGGGGCCGGAAGGACATGACTTTCTGTCGAAGGCAATGATAATTGCTGACGGTTTCTCTGCTTTTTCACTTGGAGCAGGAAAGGCAGTGTAGTACCTTGGGCCAAGGGATAGTAATTCTGGTGAGGCTTCTTCCTTAAGAGTTGAATTGGTAGGTGAATCCTTGTCTATGAAGGGGCCCCTAGTTGCTGAAAAAGAATCAGGGTTTACAATCTCAGGTTCAACCCCGGCAGCGAGCCCAATTCCTTAATAAGAACTGGGAGTCGTAACTAGACCAGATAGAAAGCACGAAGAGCGAAAAGAGGAAAGACAGCCACTCAACTCCTTCAAAAGAAGACACATCAGCAGACAGTCTGGCATCTCATAGTAGGGCTGGAAGGGCATAAGAGTCGGCGACTAGAGCTAGGAGCAAAGCCTTCCCTCTGACCTTTCCCAAAAGGTCCTTCTTTCAGTCTGACATTTGTCCTAGTTAGGGGGTAAGAATTGTGAGCCTTAGCACCATAGTCAGAGTCCCTAGCTGAGGAGAGGAGTCAAAATGTTAAAGCAGTGGTTCCGGTATTAAAGCCGAGTGACGACCGCCTTGAGCCTGCTGATTGGACTGCTTCAAGAAGCCGCTCAAAAGGGTTCTGAACCAGCAAGTAATCCGTCTTTCCCCCCAAGCCCAACAAGGTCTTAGTCAGACTCCCCTGCTCTAAGTCGCACAGAAGACTCTTTTCTACCAGCCGATACCGGAGTTGAACCTGAGCCACTTTCTACTTTTCTTCCCGGTCAAGCTTATGAAGATAGAGCAGAAGCGAATTCATACCGATGGACTCAAGCTCCTTCTTCAGATGTTACAGCATACCTAGAAGCCAACTTCTTTCTTTTACCCCTATTCCAGCTCAGAGGAAAGAGGCACTGGGACCAGTCCTCTATTTAGGAACAATACCAACCTACTCTGTTCCTACTCTGTTAGCAGTTAGCAAGCGATTCGATAAAACAAAAAAGATGTTATTTACTAGGTTCGGAATTCTAGTGATTCTTTCAGAACCTCGGGTTTTCTTCTTCATTTAATTAATGGCAGGACAAGTCCACCTTTATCATCCCGATCGGGCTTACCGGACTCACTCGGGTTTACCGGGGCAGCATACCTTCTCAGAGTTAGCGGGGTTCCTTCTACCTACTTTCGTTTTGAGGTTAACGGGACCCTTATTTACTCAGATTGCTAGCGAACTACCGGGATACCTAGATAGTAGAAGAGGACTCACTCCAGTTAGGCCTGGACGAAGGTTTAATCCTTCTTTTAGCTCAGCTTGGGGTACGTACAACCTATTAGATTAAACAACAGATTCTCTTCCAAAAGAGGTTGTAGAAAAAGAGCGGTTGATACCAGGGGAGCAGTCCTACAAAGGAAATGCACCAATGAATGCCTATAAAAGATAGCATAGAGAAAGAAGCACCGAGTCTCTTACACAATCGTTTCGGTACTCAGATCGGTGGGTAGGGAAAGACCTCCATAGCCAGATACCTAGCTAATAGAAAGGGAAGCACTTAGCACACATACAGGATTCGCCTCACTCTATTCCTGACTGGCGGCAGGAGAGGGAGGACTTGGGGAGCTCAGCTGGGATCAGAGGGGAACGACCTCTTCTGGTAAACAATCAGTTATGGACTCAGATAGCGCAGAAGGGGAGTAAAGACAGAATGAAAATAGGTGGAATTTGATAAGCTCCTTTAGGCCCGGCTAGCCTGTAGAGTCTTAGGGGTTTCCCACTTTCCCTGACGCAAGGCCGGGGTCGTTACGAATAGGAAAAAAATATACACCAAAGGATGAGGTTCCAGTTCGCTATTCCTATCCTTTATTTATAGGCTTCCAGTCTTCTCAGAAGTCCGCTCTTCTATCTTCGCAGAATTCACCTGGGTCTCTTACTCACCTTCGCGTCTAGGGCATGATGTCTTTTAAGATAATTCAATTGGTCAATCGTCTTGTTATTCTCAATCAATTCTTACAGGCTTCTCTACGGGATTGAAAGAAGGAGCTTTCACCCAAATGAGTTATAGCTCCTCCGAACCGTGTCATTCTCGAAGTATGGCACAACACTCTGTCAAAAACACGAGGCGGGAGTGGCGTCGAAGCATGAATTGACTTAGCGACGTGAACCTTGGGTGAGGTGCACTAGCGAGCGACTTCCTTCCCCGCTATCATGCGCGAAGCGAAGCTTGATAGGAGCAGAATAGAGCAAACTCGACGTCACAAAACCAGGGATAGATCGCTCAAGGGAGCAACTCGAGATAGATGCAAGATTCTTTCTCCTGCCCTTCACTTAGAAAAAGAAAAGTCCATTTTTCAGCACGCACTAATTCCTACGTTTTGTCGGTCGAATAGCCTTCTTGTGTGACCTTCAAAGCCTGATTAATGCGCCTTCCATTTTGTGCTTCGCGTCGAGCCTTGTTGAGTTTTGCTATTATAAGGGGATGATGTATGGTACCACTCAATGCCAGCCCAAAGCGGGCTTTAGCGCTTGCTCGCCAAAGGAATGAACCAATCCAGCTGTAACGTCAACTACAGCAATGGAGGCACGGTAAGCCAATTCTCCCGACATTGGGTCAAGATACGAAACTTGAAAGACTTGGCTCTGGTTTTATACCCTCCGACCTTATTCGGAATTTAGCTCCTCCAATCCTCCACTTATCAGTAGAGTTCATTCCAACCCGGAACTTATCAGTAGAGTACTTCGTTCCTTTCAGTCTTCTTTTCATGCCCACAGATCCGTCTTAGTCTAGCTCAGTACCAGCTTTCTTCCTTGGGATGCCTTACCGCTCCGTGGGGTTTGGAAGGAGATTCTGTCTGAAGAAGATGTTGACGCACCTCTTAAACTGGATCAAATAGGGGATTACTAGAACCCCGGAAACTATGGTTTTCCTGCCTACAGATCTGCCGAGCCAGTGTATTCGGGAACCTCTGGGGAAAGATATAGAAGTGCCGATAGGG
This sequence comes from Vernicia montana, assembly GCA_949750685.1. Classification (NCBI taxonomy): domain Eukaryota; kingdom Viridiplantae; phylum Streptophyta; class Magnoliopsida; order Malpighiales; family Euphorbiaceae; genus Vernicia; species Vernicia montana. The sequence goes on along the minus strand of CATKHJ010220870.1, from coordinate 1,265 downwards.
AAAAGGATTCTGTCCACAGTTGGCTACTGGCGGCCAAAGCAAAATCAAGAGAATACGAGTTCGGGCTATGAATCAGAGATGGCACTAGCCCCATGGATTCTTTAGCCCATGATCTTATAATACGCAATAGATTGAGTAGTCATCACGAGATCAGCAGGACAAGTCCTTCTTTTCGTTCGGGTTTCTGAAGGTCTGATCTGAGGAATGAGTGAAACTGCCCTCAATTAAGGAATTGAGTCAGAGATCACAGTAGATGGATAGATGAATAGAGAAGATTACCGCCCAAGCCATCAAGCAATCAAACAAGTGTAGCCAACGTCAGTCTTGTAGGGGTCATCCCCCGAGCCGAAGGAGATCCCACGATGACAGGCCTGGAGCGTCTTCCTTTTATGTTATGTCCGGGAAGGCAAACCCAAAGAACGAGGCAAGATTCGGAGCTGCTCATACTCTAGGTCATATCCGTGAGGAGGTCAGAAGAAGATTAGCGCTCAGACTCAGAAAGAGAATCCGCTGGGGAGACTGATCAAAGCAAGCCTCAAAGGAAGTCTCACCGACAAGCGAGTACGAGTAGAGGAGCGGTACCCCACTATCAAGAAGCTCCGATAGTATCGACCGGGTGACAGCAATGAAGCCGAGAAGCTAAGCCGCGGGCAGAAAGAGATTCGAAAGTGGAGTTTTGCTGGGCATTTTAAACTTTATCGAGAAGAAGGCTATCATTTAACCGGAGAATCACGATTGAATCTCCCTTTTTTCGTACGCTGGGGGAATGTCTTCTCTTAAGTAGCCGTTCCGGTTGTTAAGTCGTGACATACTCCTTTACAATCTTATTGCAGATAAGGAATCGTTGATACGCAGGAGTTGTGAACCTACACCCCTACCTGAGGGTAAGGTTCCAGTAGTTGTGCCCGAACCATCTTTTGAGGCATATCGGCCGTAAGTAAGTAAACAGATCAGGTCTAGCGGGCAAACGCGGGTGTAAGGATAAACGAGAGAGCGCTTTAGTTTATGATTCTATTCAAACAGGCTCTTACCCTTATTAAGTTTAAGTCAATCCCTCGTATCGGCCGGCTGTCTTATGACGGGAGACACAACAAGTAGGTACGAAGCCTTTAAAAGCCCAAACAAGCTTTCCTCCATAACCATACATTTAGTTTAGTAGGCTCCTTCCGTTCGTTCAGCGGAGCGAATAAGGTGTGCTTCGGGGGACATTCCCTGATCTGAAATTTCGTTAGTGAGCTGGTTCGGTCTATCCCTTAAGTTAACCG
>CATKHJ010220857.1:0-10259 GCA_949750685.1 Vernicia montana | reverse complement strand
ACTTTTTACTAAACCAATAAGTAAATAAATTTACGTTACTAAAATAAATACTCAAATAATAATTTTCATAATTAAAATTTCAAGATATTACAATCTTCCCCCCTTAAAAGAAATTTGTCCTCGAATTTGAATAAATATAGTAATTCATAAAAGATAATATATGTCACTACATAAATACTTAAAATCATTAAAATATTACATTTCAAAATAAATCAACTAGCTCCAAACAGATAAGGGTATTTCTCTCTCATCCCAGCTTCTACTTCCCACGTACACTCTTCGGTAGTGTGATTACGCCACATAACCTTAACCATAGGAATTTCCTTAGAACGAAGCCTGCGAATATGAAAATTCACAATAGCTACAAGAACTTCCTCATAAGACAGATTTTCACAAATCTGAATTTCTTGTGGCTGTAATATATGAGAAGGATCAGAAATATATTTCCTCAACATAGAAATATGGAACACAGGGTGAACATGTGAAAGATCTGATGGCAAATCCAAACGATATGCAACTGCTCCAACTCTCTCAATAATCAAGTATGGTCCAATATACCTCGGTGTCAACTTTCCTTTCTTACCAAATCTCATTACTCCCCTCATAAGAGAAATCTTTAAGAAAACAAAATCACCCACATCGAAAGAAACATCTCTACACTTAGGATTCGCATAACTCTTTTGTCTACTAAAGGCAGTCTTCAGCCGCTCTCTTATTATAGAAAATTTTTCTGAAGTGATCTGGACCAAGTCAGGTCCTGCCAGTTGTTTTTCTCCAACTTCTTCCTAGCAAATTGGAGATCTGCACTTTCTGTCATATAGAGCCTCATAAGGTGCCATTTCAATACTGGCATGATAGCTATTATTATAAGCAAACTCGATTAATGGCAGGTGCCAATCCCAATGACCTCCAAAGTCAAGTATGCACATTCGAAGCATATCCTCAAAGGTCTGAATTGTTCTCTCAGATTGACCATCCGTCTGAGGGTGAAAAGTTGTGCTAAAATCTAACATTGTACCCAATGCGTCTTGCAAAGATTTCCAAAATCTGGAAGTGAACTGGGGTCCTCTATCTGACACAATGGAGACTGGAACTCCATGCAAACAGATTATCTTTTTCACATACAACCTGGCATACTTAGCCATGAAGTAATTGACCTTAACAGGAATAAAGTGTGCTGATTTGGTTAATTAATCCACGATAACCCATATAGAGTCATACCCTACAATAGTCTTAGGCAAGCCAGTCACAAAATCCATAGTGATCCTTTCCCGTTTCCATTCAGGAATAGGAAGTGATTACAATAATTCATAAGACTTTTGATGTTCCATCTTTACTTATTGAAAAGTTAAACATCTAGAAATAAATTCAGCAACATCTTTCTTCATACCATTCCACCAATAAATACCCCTCAAATCACGATACATTTTGGTGGAACTTGGATGCACGTTGTACATTGCGAGGTGTGCTTCTTCCAAAATCTCTTTTTGCAAATTATCTACATCAGGAATGCATAGACGAGAACCATGTCAAAGTACTCCATTATCATCAATCACAAAGTCTCGAGTACTACCTTCTTGTACCTCATCCATAATTCTAAACAATTGTGGGTCTCGTCTCTGAGCCACTTTAATTATTTCCACTAAAATTAAACGAACTTTGAAATGTGCTAACAATACTCCAGAATTGTGCACCTCCAAATGCAACCCTCCATCAAACAATTCCTGTAACCTTTTAACTATATGCCTTTTCTCTACCACAATATGAGCTAAACTACCAGAGGACTTCATACTTAATGCTTCAGCTACAACATTTGCTTTACCAGGGTGGTAAAGAATGGTGCAATCATAATCTTTAAGAAGTTCTATCCATCTTCTCTGTCTCAAATTCAAGTCTCTCTAGTCAAAAATATATTTCAAGCTCTTGTGATCCGTGTAAATCTCACAAGTTTCACCATACAAGTAATGCCTCCAAATCTTCAAGGCAAAAATTACTGCTGCCATTTTCAAATCGTGGGTGGGATAGTTCTATTCATGCTTCTTCAAATGGCGAGAGGCATAAGCAATCACTTTACCATGCTACATCAAAACACACCCCAAACCAATTCTTGAAACATCATAGTAAACAATGTAACCGCCCATACCTGAAGGTAAAGTTAATACTAGAGTTGAGGTAAGACAATCTTTAAGCTTTTGAAAACTATCTTCACACGCCTCAATCCATTGAAACTTAATATTCTTCTGAGTTAATCTAGTCAAAGGGGCTGTTATCCTTGAAAATCTTGGACAAAGCAACGATAATAGCCTGCTAATCCAAGAAAACTGCGAACCTCGGTGACTGTAGTAGGCCTTAACCAATTTGTAACAGCTTTCACCTTTTTAGGGTCCACCATAATACCATCCTTAGTAACAACATGCCCTAGAAAAGCTACATTGTCTAACCAAAATTCACACTTGGAGAACTTGGCATAAAGTTGATGATTCCTCAAAGTTTGCAAAACCATCCTCAAGTGTTGAGCATGCTCTTCAGGAGTCTTAGAATACACCAAAATGTCATCGATAAAGACAATGACAAACCGATCTAGAAATGGTTTAAACACTCGGTTCATCAAATCCATAAACGCGGCAGGTGCATTAATGAGTCCAAAAGACATCACAAGAAACTCATAATGTCCATACCGAGTTCTAAATGTTGTTTTAGGAATATCTTCTCTCCTGATCCTCAATTGATGATATCCCGAACAAAGATCAATTTTTGAAAAATATTTGGCACCCTGAAGCTGGTCAAATAAATCATCAATTCGAGGAAGAGGATATTTATTCTTTATAGTCACATTGTTCAATTGTTTGTAATCAATACAGAGACGCATTGATCCATCTTTCTTTTTTACAAACAACACCGGAACACCCTAAGGAGAAGTACTGGGTTGGATAAAACCTTTATCCAAAAGATCTTACAACTGTTCCCTGAGCTCTTTTAATTCTGTAGGTGTCATTCTATAAAGTGGTATAGATATAGGATCTGTTCCTGGCATCACATCAATATATAATTCTATCTCCCTATTCGGAGGTAATCTTGGAAGCTCTTCAGGAAACACATCAGAGAATTCATTTACTATAGGCACATTCTCCACATTTCCAACGTCCTTGGAAATATCTCTGACAAGAGCTAAATAACCTTGACAGCCACTATGTAACATATTTCTAGCACTGATAGCTGAAATAAGATTATAGGGAGCAACACTTCTATCTCCCCTGAAAGAAAACTCTGTTTCGCCCGGAATACGGAAGACAACTTCCTTGTTACGACAATCAAGGGTAGCATAATGGGTCGACAACCAGTCCATACCCAGAATTACATCAAAATCTATCACATCAAGCATAATTAAATCGGCAGGAAGAATTCTTCCCTCAATTTGAACTAGACATGCATAAAAAGTTGTGTCCACTAACAAGGAATTACTCACATGAGTGGCAACTGATAACAGATACTCAAGACTAGCAGACATCACATCGATTTTTACTGCAAAACTGGGGGATATAAAGGAGTGCGTAGCACCTGGGTCTAATAATACACTAGCCTCAAAAAGACAAACAGAAAGAATACCTGTCACCACTACATTAGAAGCGTGAGCCTCCTGATGGGTGAGTGTAAAAATTCTACCATGGTTTTGATTTTGTCCTCTACCAGCAAATCCAGAACTCTACCATTGACTCTGTCCTTTATCTCTGCCCCCAAAGCCACGGCCCTGCTGGCCACTAAATTGTCCCCCAGACTGAGAAGGAGCGGAGGTGAACCTAGGCTGAGCTACACTGGTAATAGATCCCTGAGTGAAAGTTCTCTAACCACTTGTTATAGGGTAATCTCTTGCAAAGTGACCCGGCTGGCCACATCCATAACATACACTTGCTCCCTGCCAACACTGTCCCTGATGGGCTCTACCACATCTAGCACATACTATGGTACCTGAACCTGAACCACTGTAACTAGATCCTCCACTACTACCACTATAGCCTCTGTTATGCCTAAATCTACCTTTACCCCTGTTTTTGTTCTTGCGTCTGTGGGAACCCTGTGAATCAGTGGAATAAGTCTCCAAAGTGAAAGTACTAGCAGTACCAACTAAATCAGATGTACCCAAGCTCTCGCCTCGGTTATTCCTTTTAGCCTTCTTCTTTTCATCTACCGTGAACTCAATATCACGGGCATCATCAACTATCTCACTGAAAGGACGACCTTGACATTCACTAAGTAAAGATTGGTAATCATCACCCAAAGCCCTGACATAATGAAATTTCTTAGATTCCTCATCCGGTACAGCAGTAGGCACAAATCTACACAACCCTAAGAACGTATTAGTGAACTCTGCCACAGAGGTGTGCTCATCTTTCTTTAAACTCTCCAGTTCAATCATTTTTCTATGAACAAACCCAGGAGGAACAAACCAAGCCAAAAAATCCCTACAAAAGTCATCCCAAGTCATCTCCCGGTATCTCTGCCGGATATAGTTCTTATACCATGTCTGAGCTGGTCCCTCTAGCCTACGGCTAGTGAAATAAATAGCTCTAGTATCTGAGCAACCCAACTCCAGACAAATTTCTCTAATGTTATCCATAAAGTCATAAGCTTGCTCCTCATCACCCGATAAAAGTAGGGGGATTATGCTTAATAAATCTCTCTAAGGACACTGTAGGGACTGCAGGTACTACAGGTGCTATAGGTGCAGCAGGTGGAACAGGTGGAGCTGCTGGAGGGATAGCTCTAGCCACATCAGCCATAATCCACTAAAATCTAGCAAGCACAGCATCCACATCAGTAGGAGCCTCATTACCAACATGCCTACGTCTATCTCTGTGACTAGGGGCTGATGCTGCTGGACTTGAAGAGCCCTCCTCCTCTGGAGCAACATGCTCCTCAGCGGCAGCAGCTTGCTCACTAGTGCTCATTTTACTGAAAAGGGACATAATAGTTTATCAAATGAAGAAGGATAGTCCACACATAACATAACCACACATATATATACCACTAAGTAACCATTTAAAGTACTGCAAAAACTAGAAACAAGTGAAACATAAACAAACGTGTTGGAATCCTATGTTTTGCAATTACAGTTCCTTAGGAAAATGAACCAAAAGCTCTGATACCAACTTTGTCACGACCCGACTCTAGGAATACGTGACCGGCACTAGGGCACGGGAAAGCTTAAGGCTTCCAGAACTCATAGTCAGCCTGATATGACTAATCAACAGAAAATATACCATGATATCACATATCAAGGGCAAAGGACCCACATGCCAACAGAACCTATATCAACATGTGTCCATCAGATCACATCTCAAAATACCATCAGGTTCCTGTCTAGCAGAATATCTTATCATTTCATATTACAGACAACAGATACCAATCATCAATAATATTACAAATACAAACTCAATCTACTGTAATTGTAGATTTCTAGAATTTTAATATTATACATGAATACAAATTATTATAAAATTCACTTCTGGAGGAAATAGCAGGGAAACTAAATAGTAATAAAATAACTAGGCTCATCCTGCAACCTGAAAACAAAATAGTGAGACAGGGATGAGCGCCTCAACTCAGTGAATGATACCAACCAATATACAAACCTAGTGTTATAATATCAATCTAACATTAATGCTCATGCAACGTGCCATATATATACAAATAATCATATAATCTCATACAATGATGGGAATCAGTCCACATGAATCACATTATACCACAAATCTAGGGAGCTGATTCCCCTATCCTGACTCTCTGAAACCAATTAATATTTCTTTAAAATCCAATACATAGGGTACCAGTTGTCCCTGGCCTAAGCTATGCAGCGACCCGTCTGGCAGCAGCGAGCAATGAGTAAGCTCCTAAGCCATCATACACCAGTCATAACTCATCTCATAATAATCATCATATATCATAATCACAATCCTAAGTGATCATTGTATCATCCCAATTCCATTCAGCATCCACAATTAATATGCAACACATAATTAATAAAACATTCACATACACGTGCCAGAATGCTCAATTGTTATTCATAATACATAATTACATAATATATTCATACGGTACATGTAGATACATGAAAAATAGGAAAGTATATTAGAATCACTCACAACACAGGTGCTGAAAATCAGACTCGATCAATGACTAGGATCTGGAGCTGCAGAAGATGGTCCTGGACGATCTAGAAAACAAAATATTAACAGACTATCAGAAATAAAAATTTATAAGAATCAAATATAGATACATCCTAATACTGTGGAGAAATCTACCATAATCTTGGTAAAGTTTTCCCCAGAGTAGACCCAATCCCCTTGAAACTCAGACAACAGACTCAACGTCGAAATATCGAATATCTCAACTGGGCTCTTATATAGAAATTCTTAGAATCAAACTCCAATAATATATATTATTCCCTTAATAATTCTAAAATAATATAATTACCATTATGATATAATAAATAATTCTAATATTAAATTAATCATCAGGGATTAATTTTGGACTACTGGGTGCACTCACCGGAGAGTCATCGTAAAAGTCACTAGAAAAATGTCAATGGTGTCGGATAACGGCGAAATTGGTACCAATGAATTCGTATCAAAACGTAGACACCGAAAATATACACCACTCTCCCTTATTCGCCGGAGAATCACTGGAAAACGTGTCGACAGATCTGAAACTTCATCGGATTCCGGCCAAATTCAAACGTTTACTAAAAATTAGCAAATAAGATACCAAATCGAAGCTTAAGAGAAGAAGAATTCAATGGTACTAGAATCGGCGAGAACGGAGCTCGAAATCGGCTGGAAAAGCTCTCAAAAGCTTTTCTTTTCCTTTCTCTCTCTCTCTCTCACTTTCTCTGCCACTTTTGTCTCTCTCTATGTCTCTTTTTCTTTTCCCGTTCCTTAAGCCAACATATACATATATAATAATAATAATAATAATAATAATAATAATAATAAAGTAAATAAATTCTAAAAAATTAATTAAATAATTTCAACTTTTTACTAAACCAATAAGTAAATAAATTTACGTTACTAAAATAAATACTCAAATAATAATTTTCATAATTAAAATTTCAATATATTACATATCAGTTGTTGAACTTAAAAAAATCATTTCATTTTGATGTTTTTACCTGAATCGCTGACTCATAAAAAATGGGACCCACATGCTCAGAGCTGCCTCCCATATCAGCTTCCACATAGTAACCATAAACTTAAAATGACTTAAATAACCTTCACAACCCCTTTACATAAACAATTCTGAATTCTTTACCTTCTTAATAGACTTTGAGAATTTTGAATTAGGGTTTGGGAAAAAAAAAAAAAAAAAGGGAAAAGAGAAGATTGCAGAAGATCAGAAGAAAAAGAACAAATCAACGATGTTTCAACACTGAGGTAAAACACGTCCACCACCACACCAACCCATATGTAAGAACTTAAAAATGTAGCATTTATGAAGAATAAAAACAAAATTAACAAGAACCCATTTGCTGAAACAATGAAAAAACCCCTAAAACCAGTGAATTAAATTTAAAATCAATAACTCAAATGATTTCTCACATAAATAAATCAAACCCAAAAAAATCCAGATAAAAAAATGCATGAATTTGATCGATCGAGAGAATTTATTTGCTTATCACAATTGAAGAAGAAGAAGAAGAATATGGAGGTAATATCATATCATCACAGTTAAAGAAAAAGAAGAACAAGAAACATAGATCATATCATTACTATGGAAAGGTCAGTAGATATTATATTTTCATCGATGCTCGAAGCGTGGACTTAGGCAGCAAAAAATCGCAGCGAGCAAACCAAAGGTTTGCTCATCCTTCACTGCCGTTTGTTTTCGACCACCACCATCAGGTCTCGTCATTAGTAGCCAAGAATTTGGCTAACTTTGGCCTGCTGCCATCATATCCTATCACCGAGCTTGGTTCCGTAGCCATCAAATCCCATTGTTGAGCTTGGGTTTGCATCCTACACTTCCATCACCGACCAGAGCTGCTACCGCTGCATTTCCATTGCCGACCACATTGAAAGGAGGCTGAGAATTGTGATTGTCTTTAAGGTTTGTGCTTATTGCCTTTTATTAGCTTTTGATGATGTTTTTTTGGGTACCAATTAATTTAATTTCAATTTACGATAATTAAGAGTTTTGTTGGACTCATGGTGGTGTGGTGGTAGAGGTGGCAGTGATGGTGGGATTGGGTTTGGGTAAGAGGAGAAGGGAGAGAGAGAAATGAGTGAGGGAAGGGTAGTTAGGTCTTTTTATGTTTAGAGTTATAGTGTGGAAGTTGACATGGAAGGTAGCTCTAAGCATGTGGACTCCATTTTTGCTGAGTCAGAGTTCCAGTGACATGAAAACGTATAAAAATACTAAAATAAAATTTTTTTTTTTTTAAAATTCAACAACTAATTAGACAAAAATATAGTCCATACACCAAAATAACAAATTTTAAAAGTATAAACACTTTGTAATCCCTTTCCTGATACGAAAATCTATAAAGTGGCCAAGAATGTGGATCAGCCTTACACAACCGAAGCTGCCGGAAGACCATAGAACCTCTTTCCATAGCAATGAAGCTCAACAACAAATAAAATCAACTAGTACATAGAGCTCCTACCTCGATTGATCAGATATGTTTTTCATCCCACCACCATCCATCCAAACACAACAGAAGATGGAGGTAGTGGGGGATCTGTTCCACCATGACAGTAGAGCTGCCATAGTTGTAGATCGAAGACAAAATAGCAACAAAAACAAAATATATAAACCCGACTTGAGCATGAGATAAAATGAATCCAATTCTAACCATATTATTTGAAAGAAACTAAACAAAGAAAGATTAAGCAAACAAAAAAAGAAAAAGGGAACCCCTTTCGGTGATCAGAGCCACTGGAGGGTGACCCTAGCTGTATAGATGAATAAAACTAATTTTAAAAGTTTAAATACCAACAATGTAATTTTTTCATAATTAATTTAGTAAACTTCCAAATTGATATGAGAATATCTTTATTATAAACAAGAAAAAAACAAACAATGCTATCCATTTGTAACTCCGGCTATTAATCAACCAAAAAAAACCATTAGAAAACAAATTTGTGTACAAATGATTTGAATTATACCTAATTTCCTAATCTTTATTTGAAATTCAATTTTTTTGTATGCTTATGGTAAAGTTAATTAAAGCTAGTCTTTGCATACTTATGCTAAAGTTAATGAAATGACACAACTTACTCAAACAACATGAATGAATGAATGTAGTTAGGCAGTAAACTAAGAAAAACAAGTAATTTCCTTTTATTTTATTAAAAAAAGAAAAGCAAAAAAATTAGGCATGGAGAATAGTGATTGTCTACGTGCGCGCGTGCGGCTCGAGATTGTGCACCCTTTCTGTGTGCCCCACTTAGAGTTAAAGCCCACCGGAGTTACGGAGTATATGAACCGATGATTACGGAGTTCTTTTTTTATTATTTTTTCCTGTTAATTTGTGGGTCCCATACCCCCACGTTGGATGCCCTCGCCTCTCAGTGTCTTCTAGCTTTGTAAGTTGTTGTATCCATCTCAGATCTTTCCGTGGACCCCAACTAAAATCTTCTTCAAATCACAGCCACTCATCACGCCAAAAGCTTATATTCAACGCAAGGCCTAATTTCTCTTGATCTATGTATTTAGTATTTGAGAGAAGATTATTGAATACATCTAATTAACATGAGAATATAACTCATTTTTTATAATTTTATATAGAATTTTTTTTTGCCAAATATATACAATTCATTTCACTGTGAATATAAAGTGCATATCAATACCAACCAGCCTTTGAATACTTGATACTGGAGTCTCGTATCCAAAATGAAAAGATTTTGAATTTTAATTTGATCGAAGCTAAATTAAAAAAAGAAAAAAAGTATATATCAATGAGATTTTGATTGAAAGATATTGAAGTCATTCTCATAACTAAAATGTTTTTTGTGTTAAAAAAAAAAAAACTAAAATGTCTCGAATTTAAATTTCAATCCAAATTATATATTTATATATATTCAAGAGATATTATATATTGCAAATTAATATTTTGTAAAAATAATTTATTTTTGGTTTAGATAATAATTTTTTTTTCATATTAAATCCTTGCCTCATAAATTGACACACTGTGTGTGTGTGTGTGTGTGTGTGTGTGTGTGTGTGTGTGTGTGTGTGTGTGTGTGTGTGTGTGTGTGTGTGTGTGT
>CATKHJ010220821.1:0-26567 GCA_949750685.1 Vernicia montana | reverse complement strand
TTGAGTCTCTTTATTTACTGCTCATTTCTCTCTCTTTTGTTGAATTTGTTTGGTTGCTGGAAAAATCGAGAGAGAGCTTGTGGGTTTGTGTGGATCTATGTTTGTTGGGCACGAGTGGAGCACACCCATGGAGATCTGTTGAAGCAGTGATGGAGACTGCTATTAGCCTCGGCTTAGGCAGCAACAGTTCCAAACTTTGAAGATGGGTATGTGTTGAAGAACGAAAGAAAGAAAGAAAGAGAAGCTTTGTGAAGAAGATGGTTCGATTGCAAGAATTTTGAAAATTTTGGATCATTTTGAAATTTTTTAAGGATCTATTTGTAATTAATTTTTTCAGTTAAGGCCACTGTAATTTTCTTTTCCAATTTAAAATAAAAATAAAAATTTTAATCCATGTCAGCAAAAATCATCTGATAACCGGAAATTACACTTAATTGTATTTTTTTTACAGGTTGACATACTAAATTAAAATTTTTGAAAATTCAAACACTTAATTAACAAATTTTGTCAAGTTGGGACACCAAATATATCATTTTACCGATTTTTACCTATGAATGGGTATTGCTCTTTTAACCATTGGATGAAAATCTAATGGTTATAATTAATTTAGTAGTTTAATAAAATCTTTTATAGTCATTTATTATTCACTTAGGAGTTCATTTAACAACTTGGTGATTATAACTTTCATTAAATTGGTCTTTAAAGAGAAGTTATTAGTGAGCAAAAAATAATAATTTTCGTTAACTTTCATTAAATAAAAGAATAATAACTTTCATTTATTATTCTTTTATTTTTAATTATGACATTTTGTATTGTTTGTTAATTATTATTTTTTAATAGTTTTTCCATCTCTTCGTAAAAAATAAGAGGCATACTTTTTTTATAAAAGGTATTTTTATTATAAAATTAGTGAATTTATAAAAACATTAACACTAATATTATTTTAATCAATAAATCTCTCAATTTTCAATAAATTTAAATTTAATAAAATATTTTATAAGATTTGTATCTCTCACAAATATAATTTCCAGTATAAATAATTTAAAATTTAATCATTTTTTTTTTCAATTGATGACTTTTAAAAAGTAAATATATATCTTATTTTATTTGTATCACATACTAATAATAAGTTCATGAAAAATGCAATTGTTGTCACTCATATATTTTAGCCGCATAATTTTATAATACAAAATTTATTTTATGAGAAAACAATGTAATTAATGTACAACTTAAACTTGTTTTAGAGTATAATAAAATAGATATAAGTTCAAAAAAAAAATTAAAATTTATATGCTTAAGATATCATTTCAATAAGTAAGCTTATAATGAGATGAAAACAATCAAATTTAAATATGTATCCTAAGTAATCAAATTAAATTAGGAAAATTTATCACTTGCAATAATGTATATTTCAATTAAGAATCGATGATTTAATTTTAATTACATCTTCAACAATCCATTGAATTAAATTAGAAACTTCAATCGCATAAACTTTAACTAATTAAAGTTATTTTTTCATGTTGAAAACAATATAAAATTTAGGAAGCAAATTGTTTTTCTTCATTTTTTTTTGTTTTATTAAAAATTCATATTTCTTAAAGAAAAATTGAATTTACATTTTTTTTTCAAATTTAGTATTTGTCTATACAATAATCTTTTTTTTTTTTTTCATTTCTATTATAAAATTTAATTAAAAAAATTATTTTAAAATTTTTCTATAAAATTTTCAATTATGATTTTATATATGAATTAATAAATGATGCAGGTCAATTGATTTAAATTTCTAATTAAATTTTTAACACAGTAAAAAACAATTACTCATTTAAATAAAATTAAATAACTTCAATATTATAAATATTTTAGTGCAAAAAAGATAATTTATATCTCTATTTCCTTAAAATACTAACACTAATATGAATAGATGTGAAAAAATAAAATTTGGTAATTTTTCATTAAAAACTTAGTGTTGTAAATAGTTATTGTTCACTCCTTAAAAATATAACGTTGAAATAACCTTTTCTCTTTCTGAAAAATGTAAAATAAGGAAAAAAATTATGGAATTTTGCCTTTCATTCAATCAAAAAATTTATGGAATTTCGCCTTTCTTTCAATCAAATGAAAAAAAAAATTAAATAGCTATATTGAAAAAATAATTTCTTATAAATATAGGATGTGTGTTTTATTTAGGTAAGTAATATTGTAAGTTATGAAATTTTATCAATAAAAATAGGTATTTATATTGAGGATATTTATGTCATTCACACTCAAAATACATCAAATTAGAGTGCAAATATAAATTGGTGGAGTGCAAGAATCCTCACTAAAAAAGAAAATCAAGTATAAAATATTTTTTACAATTTTTTAATTTTTTTTCTAAAAAAAATCCACTAAAGACAATGAATAAAAAGATTTTAAAAAAATACAGATCAAAATAAAAAATAAATATTCCTACACATTTATATTAAGTTATTAAAGCAGTTCTTGAAGTTTTTTCACTTAGTTTTTACAATTTAAAAAGAAAAAGACAAATAAAAAAATAATTAGAATTAGGAAGAGAAAAAATTCACAACATTGCAATACATCACAATTAAACACTTTATATTACCTAAACTAATTAAACACTTCATATTAGCGGTTGTGTGAACCCTCAATTTTGCACCCTTATAATGTTGCCGCAGCTTGACATATGCTAAATTTCATGCGCTACGCAGAGCCGGTACGGAGGTCCTGCTAGCTGATTAGTAGGCAGGGGTTAAGGGGGCAATGCTCCTAAAAGGTAAACGATTTAAATTTTCCAACATAGACTGACATCACCTTTCCGATCCTGACCGAACTTTCTGTACTAGACAGTATTTTTCCAAAACTGATCGAATTTTTCTCAAAAGTGACTGCTAAAATATCCGATAATTAATTTTGGATCCACCGCCACTGACTGGTAAATTTTCCGACTTCAGAATACACGAAAAACTGACCCGGAACTCCGAAAATTGAACCAAAGAACGAAAAAGGCCTGAAACCCGAGACAGCTCGCGGACATCTGCTAGCCATGCCTGCGCGTCCGCGAGGCAGTCTCGCGGACGCTGCAAACGCGCTAGACGTCTCGCGGACGTCACGCGTCGTCTGGCGTTCCACACTGACGTGCCTGACACGCGTTGTATTGACGCATGTCAGATGCGTCAATACGGAGGCTGACGTGTCAGCTCCGTGCTGACACGTCGGCCAGACGTTCTGGAGGACGTCCACGAGATGACCTTGCGGACACGCGTCCGCGAGTGCGTCTTGTGGTTGTTATCCTTTTCGCGAAAATGACCATTTTTCCCTCCTTTAACCCACTCTTTTAGCTCCTTTTAGTCTTTTCATCCCACATCCATCTCCTATAAATACTCCCACTCCCTCACCATTTCAACACCCCTTAAGCACTTGTTGATTGGTTATCCATTTGCTTCTTCTTTTCTCTCTCTTTAATTAATTTTCTCACACTCATTTTGAGTAATTACATTAATTAATTAATTAAAAATCAATTTTAATTAATTAATTTTTTATAATTAGTTTTCACTCAATTTGGTTAATTAATCCTTTTAATTAATTAAAATTGAGTAATTAAACAATCATATTATCAAATTAATTTCTTTTTTTAAATCCACCTTCTTATCCTCTTTTTTTTTTTTAAATGGAATTTCGCTCCGGCAAAACCACTCTCCCATCACACAAACCCAAAAAGAATTTATAATCTTTTACGCTCACTCAAACCCCAAATCAAATCAATCCAATCAAATCAAATCTAACCGATTATTAAACCTCTCCACTTCACCGTGGACTGAACTACATGAGTTTTGATCCCCATTCAATGGAGTACGTAGGCAAGCTTGAAATCTAAATTCAAGTTTCAAATCCAAATCCCAATCAATTCCATTCTCTTTATTTTTTTCAATTGTACATTGGAAATTTTAATTAATATTATTAGTCAATTAATTTGGAGTAAATGAGCGATCTTGTGATTTTTTAAGTACCCATAAGGGTTAGAGGAAATACTTTTATTTACTTGTGGATGCTTAAATACTTTTGCTTGTGGATGTTTAAATACTTGCTATTTATTTTATCCATATATTTCATAAATATGCTATAATCATACACTCTATAATCGTCATTAATACTTGTCATCAATTTTCAAGTTAAATTAAACTAAAGAGCAAAATTGAGATTATTTTAAACTAAAAACTTAGTTCCCGAGCTCAACCTGGTTCGAGAACTAGTGACTTTATAATTGGATAAATTAGTCAAAAATTAATAATTTGGAGTCAAATTGAGTTTTTCCTTAATTTTTCCATTTAAATAAATTAGGGTGGCGACTCCCGAATCTCTTTCAAAAATCAAATTAATTTTCTGAGTCGATAGCCGCTTCTAATCGTGAGTACCGAAACTCGTACCTTAACTTCCTTAAAAATTGCTTGCCTTTCCTTAAGGCAAATTATAATTTTTTCTTCGAGCGAGGGGAGAAGCATTCGGACGAGACCTCATAGGTTGAAAATTCAAATGCCACTGACTCACCATTGTTAATGTTTGATTTAACAGTTATGGATAACTGCTAGTGATCAATTGTTAACTGTTAAATGATCAAATATTAACCATTAGAAATTTCAATTTTTGAGAATTATAGTTATAATTTTGAAATATTAGCTGATGAATAGTAAGATATTAATTACTTCAATTATTGGCTTAATCAAACACTTCAAATTAATAGTTGAAAACCTAAATGTCATGGGTTGAACCGCTCATCCGAACCACCCCTATTATGAATAATAAAAAAAAAAAAATCAAAGTACACGACCAAGAGTGTAGATGGCAGACAGGTTCAGAAATGTGAGAATGTGATATAGTTAGGGTCCAAATTAGATAATCAAAATTTTTCACATGCAAATATGCAAAGCACACAGAGAAAATATATATAGCTCCTGATTTTCAAGAAGTGTTTTTGCCAAAATAGATGACTGGTTTCTGATTTTTTACTTATTATTATTATAAGTTTAACCATAGATAATCTCTTAACCACCCCATTAAATAAGTGGAAGATTCATTATTATAATAAAACATATTTTACTTCTTGTTTATTATTAATTAGCTCACGAAATTTAAGTAGGACAAAAAAACATTGATAATGACATTTAGAATCTAGCTATATATATTTATATAATAAATAATAATAATTAATTTAAACTTTAAATACAAGTTTATGGGAGTTTTGAGTCATTAACATTTAATTATATCTTTTGACCTTGTATTATTTTTTATTCATCATGGACCTTGTAATTTCATTAATCATTAAAAAAAAATTATTAATCGATATAACTTCCTACAATTACTATTAATATTATGGAAGAAGATTCTTATGCAACTATTTTGTCTCTTTTTTTGGGTTTTACATGTAGTAATTAATTAATTGAGGTGAGTTTATTTATTTATTTATTTTATGGCTTTGTGGGTTGGGATGACAATTTAGCCCTCGTCGGGTATTCATCCTGCCTCGCCTCTAATACTCATCCTGTTTATAAAATGGGGCGGGACAAGTTTAAAATTTAAAATTCAAATCGGGTTCGAGGCGGGGCTATAATGCTATAACCCGCTCCGATTATATATATATCATATATTTTTTTAATATTATATATATATATTTAATATATCATTTTTAATTTATAACTTATTTTTTTTATGTAAAAGATAAATTATATTGTATAGATATATAGAAAAGAGATAAATGAATATATGTATATATAAAAAATTAATATTAAATATTTTTTTTAAAGAAAAAAGGAATAAATAAATAAATAAAATAAAAATGAGTATACCCTCGAATATCTGTCTTGTCCCATTGCAGAGTGAGTGATGGAGCGGGTATAAATAAATATTGGTGGAGCGGGTACAAGTAATGGAAAACTCTCCCCATACTCGCCCGCTGTCATCCCTACTTGTGGGTTATCCAAATAATTTATCAAATATAAAAAAATCACAAGTATTCAAATGCTTAATTAAAAAAAAATAATAATAATTTTATCACAAGTTTTGGTATTAAAGAAATTTTTTATAATATTTTTATCATCAACTCAATATTTCATACGAAATAAAATTTTAAATTATTGACTTTAACATATATAAACTTATTATTTTTATTAATTTATATTATCACATCTAAAATTATGTGTTGTTAATATTAAATATTTTATATATAAATTTATTCACATGATATGGAAAAAAAATAAATAAAAAAACTTACCCGTGAATAAACCTATGCCCAATTTTGAAACTATATCCACGTTATAGTTGTAAAAATTTTAAAAAAAATTGTATAAATTTAATAAAATTAAAAATCTGTGATAGAATTAAAAAAAAATATTACAATTGAAATTTTTTAATTAGGCTTTAAAAATAAAGACATGTATTTTCTCTATTTAATTTCTCTCTTTTTTAATTCTCCATTATCTAAAAAGAGAGAGAAAATGATTTTAAATTAATTATTACAATTGACACGAAAAAAAAAAGATATTAATTAATATTTATTCTAATATTAATAATCATTAAATGCTTGTACAAATTCTTATGATGGTTACCATGAAATTATAACTATTGAAAACTCTTTCATATATATATATGGGTATAGTTTTAATAATTACTGCAATATTTACCTATAAATGGATATCATTCTTTTAACTATAGGATTAAAATCAAATGATTCTAATTAATTTTGATTTTTGTCAACAATATTTATTACAATTTAATAGCTTTGGAATTATAAACCTTATTAAAATTTAATTTTGAAATGTAACTTATTAATTACCTGCGGACATGGCATCAATATTAGCAACTATATTAATGAGAAAATAACCAAAAAAACGAAAGTGAAAATTATCATTGATTTTATGCATCTTGTCCTCACGTGGAGGGATTTAGGTTCGACTTATAACTTGGGTACTTCTTCATTTTAATTTCAAACAAAACGTTGGGTATTATGACAATTCAATTAAAATGGTTGTTTAGCTTGGTGACTATCATTTTGGGCATAATTCAAGCAGCCTAGGTCCAAATACGGGGGGCTATGCAAATTTTAAAAAAAATAATTAAAAAAGAAAAAAAAAAGTTAGCAAATGTGTTCATGATCGAATCTAAGGCTATATATATATATTTTTTAAAAAATTTAATTAAAAAAAATAAAAATAAAAGTTATAAAAATCGATAAATGTTGCGATTTTAGGTAAACTCCTATGGCATTTTAGTCAAATACCTTAGTTGTATGGAATGGATTCGTTTTTATAATACCCTCAACCGATAAAACTCAACTTCAAATCCAATACTATCCAAATTTACAATCATCATAAACCCATTCAAAATCCTAAACTTGAATTTTATTTCTTCGTCAAAATAATTTTTAATTCACTTAATATCATATTATTGCATGTATTAGTAATAATTTTGAAAGCTAATGGATTTATGAAAAAATAAGGAAGAGTCATACTCAAAACAAATGATTACGACCATTGATGTTAGGTTAGCCAAAAAAATATAAAATATATATTAAAAAAAGGTAAGGAATAAAGAAAAAATAAAATTGTATTAGAGTCAAATCTCTATCTGTAATCACCTTTAAACTTGAATTTAAATTTTTTTTTTCCAACTTAAATTTTGAGAGAGTTTGCACTTTTTATATATTAATAAAAAAATAATATTTTAATAATATTTGACTCGATAATTATTAACTTGCCACATACAAAATATGTGAATGAAAAACTAATATATTTATATAAAAATACAAAAAAAATTTATTTAATGTGTATATATGATATAAATCAGAATTTTAATTAACTTATTTTCATATTATCAGCAATATGAAAATAAGAAAAATGAATTTGACATGATTTAATATAATATAATTGATTTTTTTCTATTATATATATATATATATATATATATATATATATATATATTATCAATTATGGTATTTATTAAATTGTTATTATACGTATTTAATATATCACTATTCAAATTGTATATTATAAAATATTTTAAATAAAAAATATTGGTTCAATTTTAAATAAAAAAAATTATAATAAAAAACAGCAACAGTACATGCAATGTAGCTTTATTGTCACATTCTAACGGAGTATGGTATATGAATGTAATCGAGCCGAATTTAATCAATATATTGCTAAGCTCGAATTCAACTCAATTCTAAAACTCTCGAAACTTAAAGCTCAAAGCTCGACTTGAACACAATTGAGTCTCAATTTTTGGACTCGTACTCGATTCAATGATATACTCAATATACTTGAGCTTGACTCAATTACTCTATTAAAAAAAAAGTAAAATAAAATTTAAACTCAGTTAATTCTCATATTTTAAGTTCGAAATCGACTCGATAGTATATTCAATCTTGACTCAACTCCACTTAACTAAAAATAAAATTTAAACTCGGTTGATCCTCATATTTTAAGCTCAAGCTCAACTTGATAATATATTCAATCTTGACTTGACTCAACTCAACTTATATATAAATGATAAATTAGTAAAATAATAAAAGCTCGATTAGCCTCGCTAGCTTATCGAGTCAAGTAGTTTGAAGTTTGAGGTTGGCTTGTTAAACTATGCGAACGCGAACTCGAACTCAACTCAATTAATTTTACATTAGGTTGTCAATTTCTTTTTTTCTTTTGAAAATGGAACTTTTCATTAATAAAATTTTATTGTAAACTCAATTTTAAGAATAACCTTACTTTTATTTTTCTTTATAATGGTAAACACACACGAAATCACATATTAAAAATAAAATATGCTTTTTTAAAAAACTTTGACAATTTTTTTAAAAAACGTGCTAATCCATATTACTGTAGCCATTTCATCCTAAAATCAATTTCAAGAATAATCTTACTTTTCTTTTATATATATAAAAAGCCTAAACTACTTGTCACATCCCACCTTTGGCGATGTAACGGTCCTAGAGCATAGGTGACCATAAAGGTACCAACAACCCGTATAACCCACTAAATCAAAATAACAATACAATTAATACTATATATTTCGATAAGCATTAGCAATCAATTAATTCAATTCGGCAGCATAACAACTGCAACTATAACATTACCCCAGGTTCATAACCTACATTAAAGATACACTTCCAATATACTTAACTTTATATGCACCAATACAAATCCTCCCAATATTTATCAATGTTAACCACATTTAATTTATGTGCTCACTTAATCATATGACATTATAGTCTCTAAGCCATATAGAGAATTCAATTCAATCATTTATTACAATACTAGACTAATATAATCCATAGAGCTCTAAATGATTCAACTTAGATAGTAAACTATAAACAACCTTACTTTCAGCGAGGTAAACCCAAGTGGAGATAGATACTTGAGATCTACTTGCTGGGTCTGCTATTTAACCTGAAATGAAATACTATTGGGGTGTGAGATAAGCTCAGTGAGTATTTATAGTAAATAAGAAACAATATATGAATATAGGTTCAGTAATAAAATTATCAAGTTTCTTATATTATAATATGAAAGAATAATTTTTAAATGATTGATAATAATTGAGGTTTAACATCAAAGTTCCAATGAAATTGTGGAGGAGAAACAAGTTTACAATGATCAATAATGATTGAGATTTAGTATCAGGATATTAATGTACTAATACGAAAGAAACAAATTTTCAAATAATCAATAGTAGTGAAGTGTTGATTTTAGGATTTCAATATAACACTATAGTAGTTATAATTGAGATTCAATAATGATAGTCAATAACGGTAAGGATTCAATAGTAGTAAACAATAATAGTCAGAATGCACTAATAGTGAATAATGACAATTGGGATTTAATAACAGTGAACAATGACAATCGGGATTCATTAGTGGTGAACAATAACAGTAAAGTTTCATTAGCAGTGAACAATGACAGTTGGGATACACTAGCAGTGAACAATGACAGTTGGAATTCATTAACAGTGAACGATGATAGTTGGGATTCATCGATAGTCAATGACGGTCGAGATTCAATGACAGTGGTCAGTAATAATTACAATGGTCAATGACAGTTGGGATTCAATACGATGATCAATACAGTTAAGATTTAATTGTAATACCCCAGAGATTCAAGTAAAGACTTCTCATGGAATATATGAATGATTTTCAGGTGTATGTCATATGTATAAATGAATGTGGATTGAGTTTCCTAAGAAATGGAAGTTAAATAATTAAGTGGAGTTGCAAGTCAAGAATCGCGCCCGCAACACTTGTGTCGCAACTGCGATATGTATTTCGCATCCAATGTTGTGACCGCAACTCAGACCGCGAACCTCTCTGCCTGAAATTTCAACCAGAATAAATAGTAATGTGAACAGTAACATGTCGCGACCGCGATTTGCATGTCGCGACCGTGACAGGCATGTCATGACCGCGATTTGCATTGGGGACAGAAACGGAAAACAGCTCTATTTAAGGAATTTAAAGCCCCAAACTCCATTTTTTACGAGCCATATGAGTTTCTAAACCGATTTTCTCTTAAATAACTTCCATCCACTCATATTTAATTGCAAGAAACTTCATTGATTGCTTCAACTAAAGGATCTAGGGTTGCATATGTCTATTCCTCCTTCCATTTTTTGAAGCATTGATTGATAAGGTGAGTTAGGGTTTTGGGATTTCTTTATGATTCTTCTACCTCATTATTGTTAATCCATGCTTTGGGAAGGGAATATGATTAGGAATCATGTGTCTAGCATGTATATAGTGATTAATAGCATTAATTGATATATTCTCCATTATTTGTGTTTATGTGTTAAAAGCTCATTCTAAAGGAAATCATGAGGATCGTGATGGGTATGATGAGTTGATGTGATTGTGGACTACCTATAGAGAGTTGTAGCATTCTTTTTGGCTAAGGTGAGTATTTAATATACTATTATGCTTATACCTAAATTCTATGAAAAATCCTATAAGCCTATGTATACTTATGTTATTCAATGTTTTGTGAAAGCCAAATGATTATGAATTATTGTGAACCATACTTCTAAATGATTAAGCTATATGTATAAAACCTAGCCAATTTGCTATTCATTATAATTTATGTATATGAACCTTATGATAGAAATCCCCCAAACTGATGTGGGACAAACATCAGACTTTGTACACATTGTACCTACGGATAAGGTATAATATCCGAGCCCTAGCTAGGAAGGGTATCGATCCTAGTCATGAAGTCTGATCCACTTTATGTAGCATGTCCGTAAAGGGACCACTGCTTAGAGTATGCTTGTAAGGAAGCCTTTACTCATTTGACTTAAAGCATACATGTAAGGAGGTTTTGCTTAATTATATGAAGCATGCTTGTAAGGAAGCCTCTGCTTGATTTCTAAATAATTATGTATCTATGGTCATCAAACCAAATTGATATCCATTCATTATGTGATTCCATATGTTTATGTATTATGAAACCTAGCCTTAAATTATTCTTATGATATGATAACCCAAGTTGAAAGGTATAGTGATATATTATCTACTCACTACTTTATCTCATTAGTGATTCCATTTTTCCAGGAGAATAGAAGTTCATCGGTTCAGTTCTTCTGGCATCCTTCTTCCTAGAGAACCAAATTGATTAATGTAATTTCTCTTTTGATTATTTTGTAATTAAAGTTTACTCTAGATGCTCCATGAGTATAAGGGAGAGATATTCTTTTGACCTTAGTGGCTTTATAGAATAATTTCGTATATGTATTGAATATGATATGAGATTATATGAGTAATATGATATATTCTTATGAGAATTCATGTATGTTAAGTATGAATAGAGATTATGTGAATATGTATGTTCATGTTGATATCTTGGGTATGAGATGTATGTTTAGATGCAATAATGTTGTTTATGAAGTCATGTTTATGGGTTCTACAGGTGATTGGTAGCTTTATGCCTACCCATACCCTAAGACTGTCGCATCGCCCTAAGTGGGGTGTGATAAATATAAATTAATTAAGTTATGCCTTAATAGATAAATTTACCATGAATTTTGTGCACTTTTATAATTATATATATATATTTGTAAATTCTACTATAATTTAAAAAATTAGTTACAATCATATCCCAAGTCATAATTATAGGCAGGGGTAGAATCATAAAAATTTATTTGGAGGTCAAAATTAATAGGAAAAAAAAATTCTAAATTTTCTAATAATTTTTGTTTCAACTAATAATAACTAATTATATTTTTTCATAAAAGTGCATTTTTAATTAAATAAATTTTTATTGATCTTCCATATTTATAGGATGATAATTAATTAAATAATTTTAACATTTGAAATTATTTATAAAAAATTAATTTTGAGAGGATCGATTAGAAATATAAAAGGACTAATTAAAAAATTAAGTTAATATATACATTTTTAAGTGGGTTGGGGTCAAGGCTCTTACTTCAGTA
The DNA here is from genome assembly GCA_949750685.1 of Vernicia montana. Classification (NCBI taxonomy): domain Eukaryota; kingdom Viridiplantae; phylum Streptophyta; class Magnoliopsida; order Malpighiales; family Euphorbiaceae; genus Vernicia; species Vernicia montana. The sequence continues at coordinate 14,099 of CATKHJ010220821.1, read as the reverse complement.
GGGCTGAGTACGGTTCGGAGGAATCCGGAAATTTGAAAATCTTTGGAACTGAACCGAACTTCGGAAATTTTCAAAATGGGATATCTGGAACCGAACCGTGAGAGAAAAATCTACGTACCGAACCTTCTCGATTTTTCGAGACGGTTCGAGATGTAGATTCGGGTCTAATTGGACGATTCGGTACGGAACTGGACAAAACGGAAATTTGGAGATTTTTTATTTTTAAATAATTAAAAATATATATTTAATTCAATATCAAAGTGTGTGTGTATATATATATATATATATATATATATATATATATATATATATATATATATATATATATATATATATTGCAACTTTGGATATTTACGGTTCGGCTTTTCAATACTGTTCGCTATATCCAAATCCCGTACTCAGTCCTATTTACTTATCCCTTGATTACACTAATAATTATAAGAAAAATTTTATTAATTAAAATGCTAAAAAGTCAAAATGATCATTAAACTTATTATATCATATTATTTATTTAATATTTAAATTTTTATTAAAATTAATTAAATTATTTAACTTTATAAATTTAATTAATTGAGTCATTAATTTAATTATTAGTAGTTTATGAAATTGACAAAGTTAAGTTCAATTATTAGCCCAACCAAACCCAAGACTAAGCAATGGACTTTAGCCTTAGGCTTTCTTATGATTTGTACGTGGATTAAAACCCAATCCCCATATATCATGGGTATTTAGGCCAAGCCTGGCCATGACCAATTATTAGAGCTTATAATTTTGTGTTGAGCCACCAAACTATATATATAAATAACATGGTTGTTAAATTCAGATCGATTCAATTGGAAAAATTAAAAAATGATTCATAGGTCAGATCGAGTCATCTATAATACTCGCTTTTTTTTAGATTGGGTAAAAACCTGCTAACTCGATCGGGTACCCGATGACTCGGACGAACCGATCCAAGTAAAACGAGTTCTTTGCTTCTCTTTTGTTTTATAAGTTGCTTGATAGGTAACGTTCGTTACTACGTTAATGTAACGTTGGTGACTTTTATGAACAAACGTGATCTTCTTTTTTGTGTTGAAAGTCCTAAGATAGGTAATGTTCGTTATAGATGAGTAACGAACGTTCACTTCTGGGGGTAACATATTTACTGAATGAAATTTTTTGTAAGCATGGTTTAACTTTAATTATATGTATATTATATTTATTTTTAATATATAAACAATAAATTTATGATATTATTTAAAATTTCGATTTCATACCGGTTCAACCTCTGACTCGTAATTTTCTGCTTTCATCGGTTCAAAGGTCGAGCCGGGTTTGAAAATAATGATAAATACAATCTCAAATAAGTTTTTTTTTAATAGCAAATAATTAAGATCGTTTTCAGGACGGTGAAGTTTCGAGCTTAATTTGCAACCGCAGCTAAAATTACTTTTTAAAAAAAATAATTGCCAATGTTTCAATTTTGGCGAGTATATTTCACTAAAAAGTTGAGGCAATAATCATGTGAATAATAGAGCCTGGATTTGCATTTTATGATGAGAGACTATGCTTGTGGGAAGATGTTCATTGATTTTAATATAATTGGAGTGGAGGCTTGACTTGTACAAAGAGAGATCTGTTGGCAAAAATAAATTAATAGGGCAATTTGGACCCTTTTTTTTTTTTTTTTTTCACAAGTAAGAGAGATTATAATTTTTTTTTAGCATTAAGAAGGGATTCAAACCTATGTTTATTGCTCATATCGCATATGCATTTACTGTTAAGCTATATCTCGCTAATAGTTATGCAAGAAAGACTTAATTAATATAAATAATATGAATTAAAAGTTGAAATTCAATATTTCTTATATTATTATCCTTAAAATGATTCCAATTATATTATGTTATTGTTAAGAGTAGGGGTGGGCACGGAACGCAAGGATCTCGAATTGATCTAAATCCTCGAATAAAAAAAAAATGAGCAAAGAAAATCCCCGAGACCTAAAAAAATTCTCAAACCGAATTATACTATTATACCTGTATAGGGATGGTACCAAGGATACATTGATCTTCGTATTGAGAATCAAATAGAATCAAACCAGACTTGAATTGAAAATGAATCTCTGAGACCCGTACTGATTAATTAATTTATATATAATTATATAATTATAAATTTATAATTATAGTATATATATTATGTCTTATATGTGTATTTATATTTATATAATTATAAATTTATAATATATAGTGTAAATACTATTACTTATACATATTTTTGTATTTATATAATTATAAATTTATAATATATGGTATATATATTATAAATTTATGCAAGAATTTTCGAATTCTCAAATCAAATCGAACTAGATTCGAATTTAGAATTGAATACCGAATACCCGAATCTTCAAATTATATCGTACCATACTAAATTATTGAAATAATTCAGTACAAATATTTTCTTTAAAGAAGTCTGATTGATTATTCAATAATCAAATAACTAAAATTTCAGCTGGATTTGAAGATTTTCAAATCCTCAGCTTTATTGGAAGTGTGCCCACCCCCTAGTTAAGAGTTCAGTCCTCACATCTCATTAAAACAAACAATAATATATATTAATTAAGTCATTGAGTTTTATAATTAATTGATAGGTACCTGAGCTATCTAACTCATTTAATATAGAGAGGACAATTACTTTTTTTTTTTTTACATTGAGAGTAGAATCGATGCTAGAGTTAAACATTCGGTCGATTCGATTTAACATTGAAAATAACCGAAACAACCAAATTGAAAATAACCGAAACAACCAAATCTATAATTTACTAAAATCAAATCGAAAACTGAAATTTATAAAAATTGAACTGAACCAAAAAAATTTGGTTTGATTTGATTCAGTTTGACTTTTTTTTTTTAATATATATATATATATATATATATATATATATATATATATATATATATATTAAAATTTTGGTCGGTTCTGTTCAAATCAAAATTTTTTTAATAAAAATAAACTGAACCTAATCGAAACTAAATTCAGTTTACAATTTAAAAAAAAAAATAAAATCAGTAAAAAAAATAAAATCAAACCAATCAATTTGATTTAATTTTTCGGTTTGGATTAGGTTTTACTCACCCTAATCGATGTTAATCTTTTACCAAAGAAAAAATATATTCCCTGTTAGAATATTTCTTGATGTGCCTATTACTTTTCTTACTTTTATGTTTTGTTGATATTATTTCTTAAAAAAAAAAAAGGCTTTGCAGAGCAAATAAGCAATCATCAGAGTTTTTTTTTTTTTTTTTAAAGGATTATGTTAACTAATGTCTTGAGGCACTTGATATAGTCAAAATTAAATAAATGTATATAAAAATAAACTATACGAGAGAAAAAAAAAATTGTATTAAAAGATTAATATTTAATTATACTTTTTTTTTGTCAAATTTTTTAATTATACTTATTATCATCTATCATTGTGATAAGTTAAAATTTCTCATTTTTTCTTATTTAACTTATTTTTAAATAAATTTATGTAATTTTATCTTTATTCGCAATTCTTTAAGTAATGCCCTCGTTAATAAAATTCTTTTTTTATTTATAAATTTAAATGGTTATGAATATTTCAAATCAGTTTACATATTTATAAAAATCAAATCTACATTTAATATGATTTTAAAACTCATTTTACACCCAATTTATATATTTGGATACATATTTTCGGTCAGTAAATATATTTGATAATTATCTTTAAAATTATGATTAAAAAATAAAATTTTGATTAATAAGACGCATAAATTCATTTTATCAACTACTAAATATAAAGACAAGATTAATATTTTACTAAAAGAAAATAAGGGATATATATAAGATATTTTATTAATTTGTTTCACGTGGAGATATATATATGGAAGTAGAGAATGGTGCAAAATCCACAGTTGAAAGGCTGAATTTCTTGAATATGAATATGATACTGTGAAGAATTGTCGAATGATCACTTGGTTTGACCAGCTTTTCTGTGTTACAATTTACAAGAGCAGTAGCATCATCATCTAGAAATAATAGAATAGTAAGAAAATATCCCATCATCACATGCATCTTAACTTCTCTATTAATCAAGCTTATCGTTTCTTAATTTTGAATTTAAAATATATGGAAATATTTATTGACTGGTTTAAGATAATTCATTTTGTAGAAAATGAATTATTATTTTTTGTGACAAACGGCATTGACTAGTTCTAAAAATATATATATATTTAGATTTTGGCTTTGTAAATATATAATATAAAATTCATATTTTGATGCAATAACATTCACGATGTTTTTATTCATATTTTTTTAAAAAAAAATTATTGAAAGATATGCTGACATTATCTTAAAAAAAGATGTTGCTCTCCATTAGATGTGATCTGATTAGTATTTTCATCTCTTTAAAGATATGAGAAGTGGGAGGTCTCAAGTTCGAGTCTCTCAAATCACAAAAAATTATCACCAATTTAGTAAGAGATATTAAAAGAGAGGGCTACCTCTTGTTGTGTAATTTACAATATTATTTTGATTCATTGAATTTCTCTAGTATAATAATAAAATAAAAGATGTTGCAGGATAGGAGCTGCTCATTATAATACGTGTCTTACTTAAGTTTTGCTTCTTCCTTATTGAATAAATATATTAATTTTTTTAGCATTGGAAAGAGAGAATTTAATATGGGTGATATTCGAACATGATGTTTACCCCTAAAATAGTCTCACATTTACCATTAGAGTAAAACACCAATTGAAATGAATATATTAATTATTGACTATACATAAAAGTAAAAAAATAATTAAATAAGTAAAAAATAGAAAAATATATATATCTTCATTAAGCAAATTTTTAATATAGGGGCTAGGAAATATATACTCAAGAGTCTTTCATGTTTGTGTGAATAATACCATCATTTTCATTAATCAGGTAATAATTAAAAAACAATCCTTATAAAACTACCTACATATAAAAAAATTAAATTAATTATAATTATGTGAATTATATGATATAGTTAGTGTTGAGAAATGAATCCCACATCGAATAATGATAAAATTTATAAAGGACTTATAAGTGAGTATGTGTTAGATCTAGCACAAGTCAATTGCTTTTGTGCAAATGAGTTCTAATACTTGCTCACTTATAAGCCCACATGTGTACGGACCCATGAATTTTAATATAGAATCAGAGCTTCATGCCCAAACGGGTTAAATCTTGAGATTCAAGTTTAGTCCTCTGTTATTGGACTGATGATGTGTTAGTCCGGAATGAAATTTCGGTCTATTTGTGAGCAAGTATCAACCGGTCTATTGATATTGAACCACGGGCCAAACTCGGTTGCACTTAAGGGGTGTGTTTTGAAAATAAATTTCACATCGAATAATGACAAAATATATAAATAACTTATAAGTGAATCGGTGTTGGACTTAATACAAGCCAATTAATTTTATGCGGCTGAATTTCAACACTTACCTATAGACTTTAATAGTTAGAAGGTATATTTCTTCAAATAATAATAATAAAAAAGTTGGAAGGATACATATAACATAACATACGCCATTGACAATGAAAGTTTTCTTAAACTATGGGGAAAAAAACTAGTTTTCTTCTTAAATGATGGATTTCTAGCCTTAATTTGCTATACTTCATCAAATTAGAGTTCCTTTTTTCCCATTTTGATCAAATGGGATACAACAAAATCTTCAAAATAAGTTCCAATTTATTTATAATCTGTCAAATTAGGTATAATTAATATGTCATTATATATATAAATATAAATACTTGCCTTGTAAGTTCAAACTTTTGTTACGTATAGGCAGTAATGAGTTCAACCACCAACTTGACTATCATAGCCAGCTAGATATATTAGTTTTCTGTCTTTGTTAATTATCTTGCTTCAGAATTTTTATATTTATGTCTTCATTAGATTAGATTTCTTATTAGCTAAATTATCAGTGGTTAACATTACCATTTTCAGTGGGTTTGATTCTAATTCTATGTACAATTCTCATCTCTCGATCACCAAGCAAATGTATGATAGTCAATAAATTCGTCATTAAAGCGAAATCGACCGTATGAATATGAATTTTTCATGAGGGAGAAGGAAATAAAAGGCAAACTATTTTTGTTTTTGATTATTAATTAGTCTCTGATTAATATTCAAACTCTTGTAATTTCACAGTTTTTAAAATAACTCTAGTATCACTTGAGTTAAAAATTTTTGACATGAAGATGCTGAATTTTGCATATATGCACTTGAAAATCCTAATTTAAATAGATTGTTGATTGATGATGCATATTGTGCACATACCAAAAAATCATTTTGTCTTCTACAAAATAGGAATATTGAATGTATAACTCACTTGGTTTATGAAGTAAAATAAGAATAAAATAACAATTATACATGGCTATGACATAATTGTATATCTTATTTTTACACCATTTGATTTCACAATTTTTTTTAACAATATTATATGAATTGAATTCAGAATTGGGAGATAGAATAAGATATCAATAAGTTTTGATTTAATGGTAATACAATCTTTTCTAAAACTGTCAATCAGAATCAAATTTACCAAAAACAAAAGAAAGATAAGATTAATTACATCAAGTATTATTCATAGCTTTACAAGAGTTTTAACTTACGAAATAAAATAAAAACATATATATATATATATATATATATATAACAAATAAGAATAGAGAAAGAATTGAATAAATGTATATATTTGTTGTGTATTATACAAGAGAAATACAAGCTATTTATAGGAAATTAATATCACTAATCAAGGCACAATTGAAGGAAGCTAGCTGGAGTAATGTATCTGTACATGGAGAAGGTTGTAGGCTGCACATGGTAGTGAATTTAGAAGTCTAAGGTGGTGGGTGAGATTGGATGAGATTATTGACTAATGAGTTACATTAACACATATTCTTAACAAAAGGAAACAATACTCAACTCACTCCTCTAAAAGGTGCCACAATCAATACTCAGAGGAATGAACCCTCATTGGTAATTTAAAGGTGTTAAGTTTTTAATATAGAATTAGGAGAATTAATTTTAAAAGTTAACTTATTAAAATTAGAGAGTTCATTTTTATATTAATCACTTAATATATTTGTATTTAATCAATATAAGATTTTTTGACATATCATATTCTTAACAAAAGGGAACAATACTCAACTCACTCCTCTAAACGGTGCCGCAATCAATACTCAGAGGAATGAACCCTCATTGCATTGGAAGAACCCTCATCTACAGTGGGTGCATCCACATTTATTTGCAAATGCAAAAAGATTATAATTGCTGTAGTTATTCAGAGATTCTCTCTGTCCTACACAAAAATCAAAGGTCATAATCATATTACACCAATCATGAAATTGGTAACAAATTATAATAAAGAAATAAAAAAAAATAGTTAAATCACAATAAAGTTGCAAATGTTTGGACGAGAGTTTTATAGTATTCCAAGGTCAATAAGTAATATGCGAATAAGCAAATATATAGTTTAATTCGCCTACAAAATGTTAATCAACTCTCTTAGTTATCATATTTTTGATAATTACAGCACTATCGTTACCTGTTTATTCATTTTTTACCATTTTTTGTATAAATAACTAAAAAGGCAGAGCCAATTTTCATAACAGAGACACATATACAGAATTTAGGATCTTCTTTTATTGATTCATGGCAAAGGCAAAGAGTTATTTTTGTACTAATTATAATTGTCTCCTCTTAGTTCTTTGCATGCTAGCAGCAGCTACTAATAAATTGGTTGCAGAGGCAGCTGCGGAGGCCAAGCCACCATCTATTTTTATTTTTGGTGATTCTACATTTGATGTTGGGACTAACAATTTTTTGAATGGAACTACTGCATTAGCTAATTTCCCTTATAATGGGATTGATTTTCCTCACTCTGTTCCTACTGGGAGATTTAGCAATGGCTACAATTTTGCTGATAACCTTGGTATGATTTCTTGGTATTATTGCAATTAGTTCATGTCACATATCAGTTTTTTTAGATACAGGTGAAATGATATAAAATAAAGATGGTGCCACTAGGTAATAATTTCTTTTTTCTTTGAAGTATCAGAGAGATATATATGTACTAATTAAATTCTCACCTAAATTGATCTTATCATTAGACCAACATAGCAATATATAGATAATTTTTACTGGTGATTTTTGTGTTTTAGCGGCGTTGTTTGGACATGAGAGCAGCCCACTGCCTTATCTTTATCTTGTCAACAATATGACAATTTTCAGACAAGAAATACAGAGAGGGGTGAACTTTGCATCTGGAGGATCCGGAATTCTTGACAAAACTGGAGATAAATTGTGGGTGAGTATGAGTTGTTATTCATTTTCTTGGTAGCTAATAAACAGGAATGGGATATTAATTTTTGGATTAAGATTCCATTTTCTTGTTTGGCCTAATTAGGAATTCAAATCTCTTAAAATATATTTATATTTGACAAACTTAAATTTATTTTCCATTCTTGATCTTCCTTTTTCATTATAAATTTTGACTATATATAGGAAAAAAATTGATAATCTTGATTCTTGATTATTGGGTTTTTGTTAAAAAATGTAAAATATATGTATATACAGAATAGAGTTGTATCACTTGGACAGCAGATTCAACAATTTGCATTAGTCCGAGGAAATATCAGTGAAGTGAAGGATGCTGAGGAAACTGCTAAAATTCTTTGCAATTCATTGTTCATCTTAGGTGTGGGATCAAATGACATTCTTGATCCCATACGCTTAGGAAGCAATGTAACAAAAGATGAATTAATGGCTTCTCTCCACACAGCTTACTATCAACATTTAAAGGTAAATCACATTATTGCCCATTCGATAGATTTCGATCCTCTTATGTGGTAAATACAAACACACATTCTTTAGAATTTGTTGAGACCACACAAGACAACAAAGATTATACTATATAGACAGAAAATTTCAAAGAAGAGGTGTCAGACATGATTTGAACTCATAATTCTTTATATATATTATGAGTCAATTATTTGATGCATAGGCTGCTAGCCTAATAGTAAATTCCCTTCTTTACAATTGGGAAAAGTGTGTTGATGTGGGACAGAGAAGCAAAAATTTGGTCATTTTCTCACCACATTCTAATAGGCTATATATAAAAATTTAATTAACAATTTTTTTTTATTTTTTTTTTACATCCGAAAGTTTTTAAATTGGTAACAATTTTATGGTTTGAGAATCTCAAACTGAGATTTCTCACTTTTTATATCTTTTAAAAAGGACAATAAATTCAATTAGACCACACATCATCAGCAAACGCTCAAATACTAAGCTATTAACCCAATAGCATAATTTACTCTATGATATAGCTCCTCATTATGATCATCATCCTTCTTATATGCTATAAGTACTTCTACAAAAAATAGTTGTTAGTAATTAAAAATAATCTTTAGTGTGCATTGAAAATGGCAGAATTTATACAATATGGGAGCTCGAAAATTTGGCATTATAGGTGTTGCACCAGTTGGCTGCTGTCCTTATTCACGTGCTAAGAACAAAAGTGAAGGTGGTGATGGTGGTTGTTTGAAGGCACCAAATGAATTTGCTCGAGCTTTCTACTCAAATGTTGACTCTCTCTTAGTAACTATGAGCCATGAATTTCCAGAAATGAAGTATTCACTTGCCAATATTTACTACATGACCAAATATGTCCTCAAGTATCATCGCTCCTTTGGTATGTATTCAATAGTTCACTTGTTCTTGATGAAAATCATCCTAATTATCCCTAATGATTAAAAAAAAGTATTCCTAAACTTTTGCCATATTTACAATTTGAACTTAATTTTCCAAATCGAGTTAAAATTTCATTTATTGCTGCAATTCTATCTAAAGTTAAAATTGAAAAAATATATGTATATAATATATACATTATTTTAGTATTAATTTGAAAGTCTAAAAGATAAAGTAAACTTTAAAATTTTACCATATTATCAATTTAATTTTTAATTTTTATTAAAATCAATTAGACTCTTTACAATTTAATTAACTAGCTACGTTGTTAATTTCATTAATGATAATTTATCAAATTTAAAAAATTGAATTGTTCAATCATGATTACTTAAAACATAGATTGGTCCTGTAGGATTCAAGGAAATAAAGAAAGCTTGCTGTGGATCCGGAGATTACAATGGAGTAGGGTATTGCAATGAAGCACAAAAGTCTGACCTTTGTCATAATCGAAAAGAAAACTTATTTTGGGACTTATATCATCCATCTGAGGCTGCTACCAACTTGTCTGCCATAACCCTTTATTATGGTGACACAACATTTGTCAAACCAATCAACTTTCGCCAACTGGCAGAGATTCAACTCTAACTTGGACATTTTCTTGTTAAAACTAATAATTATATAAATATATATATAATAATCCAGCAGTAATGGATTCAATAATATTTATATTATATGATTTTAATAATTTGTCACTGTTATCTTAGTTTTTGATTAATTAAAATAATAAAGGTTTCTTTGTTTTGTTTGCATTTTGTGTTTTGTTTTGTTTTTGTTTGGTTTGTAGTTTAATTAATTTCGTTTCAGCCACGCATGTATACAGTTTTGATCTTGCAGATCCAGGAACAGCTCAAGCATAGGTAATGTCTATGCAAAAAATTAATGCCAGATGAATTTAAGCTGTGATTCGTTAATTTATTCTGAAAAACCAATACAATTAAAGGCAATAATCTGGGATTCTGGGTATTACTCATACAATGCGTGACCTAATTAAAAATGGTAAAATTTTGACCCGATCCGTTGATTCAATTAATTTAAATTTGTATTGATGAGACAAAATTTACCTCATCCCAGATGTTATATAAATATAAAGAAGAGAGATTGAGAGAACTTTTGTATATTATTATTGTGTATAAAATACAAGAATGAACCAACATATATATAGAACAAGAATACTAATCAGGAAAGGAGCACTAGGATTCCTAAATATACAACTAATTAAGAATATATATACAACAAAGAATATACACAATAACATCCCTCCCTTAAACCGAAGATAGTAAAGAATCAGCCATATGAAGTTTACTAACAAGATCATGAAAACGTTGTGGTGGATATACTTTAGTGAAAATATCAACAACTTGATCAATAGAAGAAACAAAATTTAGCTTGATAGTATCTTGGAGGACATAATGGCGTACAAAATGATAATCATTTTTAATGTATTTGGTGCACTTATGAAAAATATCATTGTGAGCAATTTGAATAGCACCATGATTGTCACAATATAAGAAGGTTGGGGATAAGTGCTCAAGACCCATTGTTGACTTTTGGCTTGTTGGCCACATTTGTGGACTCTTTTGGCATGTTAGCTTATTTTGCCAAATTCCACATCGAAAATATGGATGTGAGAGGGGAGTCCTTTAGGCTATAAAAAGAACTCTCCTCCTTTGGTTTTAGGCATCCCAAACAATTAAAGCTTCTCCTATTTCTAAGGTTTTAAATTGTATTTTCTCTTCTTCTCTCTTTGTAATATTTCTTTGTTATAGTGAAATATTATTTTGGTAGTGTCCGAGGACGTAGGCATAATTGGCCGAATCTCGTTAAAATTATGGTGTTCCTTTTATTGTCTATTTAATAACTATTGTCTGGTATAGTTGTAGTGAATTATTGTGCTATTAAATTACTTGTCTAAGTAAAATTCTGGTTAAGGAAAGACTTGGTAATTAAGTGTGTCTTTTGTGACTCACCTCTCTTTCTTGGGAATTTACCTTGTGGTGATTTGTTAGTACAATTGTTTTCATTCTATTCACCTGTGCAATAGTTGCAAGGTGAATTCGTTATTATTGGTGGAAGTGAAAAGCCCAAATTCCACAATAATTGGTATCAAAGCTTTTGGTTTATCTTAGTATGCTCTGTGGTTGCAGTTGAGACTGATCTTCCACATCAGAAAAAATTTTCTTGGGCTAATTGGCATTCCGCATTGACAGCTATTAAATAGAATTTGAAGTTGAAATGGCATCCACATCAAAACCTTTATCATCATCAATTTTGGCAAGATCTACTGTGACAAATGCTAGATTTGCAGTGGAGATTTTTGATGGCACCGGTCATTTCAGCATGTGGTAAAGTGAGGTTATAGATGCTCTTTTTCAGCATGGTCTAGACATTGCCATTGAAGAAAATAAACCAGATGATGTTGAGGAGAAAAAATGGAAGACCATCAATCGTGTGGCATGTGGTATAATACGCTCGTGTCTTTCTAGAGAGCAGAGGTATGCATTCTCCAAGGAAACTTCTGCAAGTAAATTGTGGAAGGCACTAGAGGAGAAATATTTGAAGAAAAGCAGTTAAAATAAGTTGCATATGAAGAAAAGACTGTTTCACTTCACTTATGTTCCGGGTACCACAATGAATGAGCACATCACCAATTTTAATCAGCTAATAGCTGATTTAGTGAATTTGGATGTGACTTTTGAAGATAAAGATTTGGCATTGATGTTGTTGGGATCCCTTCCTGAGGAGTTTGAGTTTCTTGAAACTACTCTACTTCACGGGAAGGTTGAAGTGTCTCTCAGTGAAGTTACTGCTGCCCTGTACAGTTATGAGATCAGAAAACGAGACAAGAAAGAAAGTACTAGTGGTGTAGCAGAAGCAATGGTAGTGAGAGGATGCTCTCAGAATCAGAATAAAGGAAGGAGAGGGAGATCGAAATCCATACCAAAGAAAGATGAATGTTCCTTTTACTGGGAAAAAGGGCACTGGAAGAAGGACTGTCTTAAGCTGAAAGATAAAAGCAAGCCTGATAAAGGGAAAATTGCCTCAGATTCGAATGTAGCTGAGTACAATGATGAAGACTCAGACCTTTCACTTGCTGTCATGACCTCCACAAGCTCTTCTAGCGCATGGCTATTGGATTCTGAATGTAGCTATCACATGTGTCCCCATCGTGACTGATTTTTTTATTTTAAAGAACTAGAAGGTGAAGTTGTTTATACGGCTAATGACAACCCGTGTACAACAAATGGGATTGGTTCCATTCGACTAAGAAATTATGATGGATCAATCAGCATGCTGACAGATGTTCGTTATGTGCCGAGTTTGATGAAGAATCTCATTTCTGTGGGAGTCCTAGAATCAAAGAGGTTTTGTTGTAACTGCAGCAAATGAGGTAATTAAGGTCATCTCTGGTGCACTTGTGATGAAAGGAATTTGAAAAAATAATAATTTGTATTACAATCAGGGTAATGCAGTTATTGGAATAGCAGCAGCAATAACTTCTACTGATGATCGGGAGTTAGAAGCAACCAGGCTTTGGCATATGCACTTAGGACATGCAAGCGAAAAAATCCTTGAAACTTCTAATAGATCAAGGATTGTTGAAAGAAGCTCGGGCTTGCAAATTAGATTTTTATGAGCATTGCATCAAAGGGAAGCAGACAAGGGTAAAATTTGGTACAACAATCCATGATACCGAGGGTATCCTGGATTATGTTCACTCAGATGTGTGGGAGCCTTCCAAAACAACTTCATTGGGAGGAAAACACTATTATGTTACCTTTGTTGATGATTTTTCCCGAAGAGTTTGGGTGTATATGATGAAGACGAAGGATGAAGTGTTGGGAATTTTCCTTAAATGGAAAAAGATAGTGGAGACTCAAACAAACAAAAAGATCAAGCGTCTCCGTACAGACAATGGTGGAGAGTACAAAAGTGACCCATTTATGAAAGTCTGTGAAGATGAAGGTATTGTCAGACACTTTACCGTTAGAAATACACCACAACAGAATGGAGTGGCAGAGCGTATGAACTGAACATTGCTGGAGAAGGTTCGGTGCATGTTGTCTAACGCTGGGTTAGGCAGAGAATTTTGGGCTGAGGCTGTAGTATATGCTTGTCACCTCATCAACCGTCTACCATTAACTGCTATTGGTGGTAAAATGCCATTGGAGAAATGGTATGGAAAACCTGCTACAGATTATGATTCCTTACATGTGTTTGGTTCCACTGCATATTACCATGTTAAGGAGTCAAAATTGGAGCCAAGAGCAAAGAAGGCAATCTTTGTGGGGATCACCTCTGGTGTGAAAGGCTATCG
>CATKHJ010220807.1:0-26759 GCA_949750685.1 Vernicia montana | reverse complement strand
GGTGTATGACAGTTCAGGAGCTTGCTTATCGCTCACTGTTGCTAGTCGGGTCACTGCATGGCTTCGGCCAGGGACAGCTGGCACCCTATGTATTGAATTTTTAAAGTAATTTCAGTTGGACACAGAGAGCCAAGGTGGGGGTCGGCTCCCCGTATTGAGATTTTGTATGATTCATGTGGATTTATTCCTATCCTTGATTAATTATGTGATTGCTTATATGGATGACATCATGCATTAGCATTTTCAGCATTAGAATGACATGTTATATTGATAACTATATAATTCATTGAGTTGAACGCTCATTCATGTTCATCAATTTTTCTCAGGTTGCAGGTTGAGCTTGAGAAGTAAAAGTTTATGTTGAGTTATTCCTGCCATCATCTTTCGGCAGTGAAATGTATATTATTATTCAGATACGTAATTACTTTTATATTGTGTTATATTATTAAACTCTAGCACTCCGCATAGTTATTATGTCAAAAGTAATTTGATTTAGAAGTATGTCTTTAACGTATGATAATTCTTGAGGAAACCATAAGTTCCTCATTATAATTGTTATGGTGAATTTATGTCGAGCAGGAACCTGATTATGAGATTGTTGTTAATGATGTTATTGAGATAAATGCCCTGAGTGACATTGATTTGATTTGATGAGAATAAGAATGTTGGTATGATTGAGATGAGAGCCTGAGTGGCTTTAATTTGATATTTTAACATATTCTGCTTATCAGGTGGGCTCATAGCCCTTGATTGATGACAGTTACAGCTGTCATTTTGCAGTTTTGTCGTTTATTGAACAGTCAGGCTTACTACGGGTTCTGAAAGTCTTAAACTTTTCAATTCTCTAGTGCCGGTCACGTGCCTTCGGGTTCGGGGCGTGACAAAAGCAATCTTCTTATTAATTGCAAGATAACATAATAGAAGAGTTTATATACATTATGACTTTAACTATCAGCTAACTACTTATTGTCTTATTTGAAAAAAAAAAAAAAAAAACTTTTCCCTTTTAAAGATTTGGGAAGTGAGAGTTCTTAAATTTGACCTTTCCAAACTACAAAGAATTATCATTAAGTTGGTGAAATATGTTAAAGGGGAGAACTACTCCTATTGTGTAGTCTACAATATTATCTTGACATATTGGACCTCCTTAATATGTAACAAAAAATGATTTTTATACAAACATCCGAAAAAGATAAAATATTTTCATATATGTCTTTTATTCTTTTTGTTTTAAAAAATACAACTTACGAAATTTTCTATTTTGAAAATGTTTCACTTTCAAAGATATATCATAAATATACAAAAAAAAAAAAAAAAAAGACATTTTTGAAAACCTAAAAAAAAAAAAGGATATTTTTGAAAAAAATTAAAAAAATTGTATTTGGTGTAATTTCTTAAAAAAAAAAAAAATAACTACTTATTATTTTATGTGGTATTTGGTAAAATTGAAAATTAAGTGTTGAATTTTAAGTACTGAATAATATAAGTGATATAATTTTTAAAATGTAAATTATTTAAAAATTTAATCACTTATTGTATTCAATATAAATTTTAAATTAAATATTTTAACTTATTATTTTAATTAATTTTTAACTTAATTAAAAATTTTAAGTTGATATTATTTTATATTATCAAACTATTTTAAAATTAATAAATATTAAAAATATTAAATTAAATAATAAATTAGATTACTAAACACCCCCTTACCCTTTTACTGAACTAAAGGTAAAAAACACCAAGCCCAAATATTTACAATTGGGCCTTCCACTTGGGCCAAGCCAGCTAAATAAAAAGTTAATAAAGAGTGTTTTGAGATTGCTCTTAAACAGTTAAACTTTCAAAAAAAAAAATATTTTTATATTATTTTTTATAAATTGTTTTGTCAAATATGTTTTTAGAAAAAACATTAATTTACTTGCTTACATGCAAAAAATAATTTTAAAAATAATATAAAAAATTTTGTTGAAAAAAGAAGCTCAACTCCAAACGGGGGCCAAAAAATAACTTACACTTACATCCCCTCAAGATAGAGGTTAATGAGAAAGCATCAGACCCATCTTGGACAGCAGCAACTGATGAGCTTTGGAAGATAAAGACTTTGTAAACATGTCTGCGAGTTGCATTTTGGTGCTGACATGTATTGGCAGTATAAACCCTTCTTTGAATTTATTTCTCACAATACGGCAATCAATCTCAAGATGTTTAGTTCTTTCATGAAACACAGGATTGACAGATATGTATATGGCAGCTTGATTATCATAATGAAATGGAATAGGTAGAGAGAATGGAACCTGGAATTCCTGTCGGAGATAAGACACATATTGTAGTTAACACACAGTTTGAGCCATGCTTCTGTACTATGCTTCAATAGATGACCTGGAAACAGTAGATTGTTTCTTTGTCTTCCAAGAGATAAGACAAAAACCCAGGAAAATACAACAGCCAGTCAGAGATTTTCTAGTTAATTGGCATGCAGCTCAGTTTGCATCACAAAATGCTGTCACTTGTAAGGAGGAGGAGGAGGAGGGGAAATAAAGGCCAGTAGGAATGCAGCCTTTGGGCTAAGTTGGTTATGGACTACGGCCCATGAAAAAGATTTGACCTTAGGCTCCCAAGACACAGGGCAGTCCGCTTGAAGCCAACGCAAAAAACACCCAGTGAGTCAATCACCAAGAATGCAAAAGCCCTAAACCTCTTCAAAGGCATATCTACGCGCTCTCTTTCTCTACTTTCACTCGCTTTTTCTCATATGCTATGTGCTCTGCTCTTCGGTTTCCGCCGTTACTCGTCTCCTATCCTCCTCTCTAAAGCCCCTCGCCGCCGCCTCTTCTCCTCCATAGCCACTACTATGGCGGTTTCTCACCCAAAAGACGAAGCCTATCTCAAAGCAGTAATCGAAAAACGCATCAAGCTCTTCGAATCCATCAAGTCTCAGCAGCTCTCCCGGCTTCAATCCCTTGACCATGAACCTATTAAGTAAAGCTTCAAAAACCTAATGCATCTGATAATGTATACAAATTTATCGTGATTTTGACCTTTTTTTTTTGTTATAGGATTACTTTGTCAGATGGGAAAGTGAAGGAAGGAAAGAAATGGTTATCGTCTCCAATGGATATCGCCAGAGATATTTCGAAGAGTTTGGCTTCCAATGCGTTGATTGCTCAAGTTGATGGAGTCCTTTGGGACATGAACAGGCCATTAGAGGGCGATTGTGAGCTAAAGATTTTCACATTTGACAGTGATGAAGGGCGTGACACCTTTTGGCACTCCAGTGCTCATATTCTTGGCCAGGTACCATTCACTCTTTTTACTTGCTTAAATTTTTTGATATGTGTATAAATTTGTACAAATAAAAAAGCCAATAAGCTATAGCCTATTATTATCTTTTTATCAGTTTGCTTAATGTGAACGTCACTCAACTTACTATCTCTTATTCACATTTCAACCTAGTTGGTTGATCTAATGATGTGCTTGATCACTATGTGGTGCAGTCACTGGAGATGGAATATGGTTGCAAGCTTTGCATTGGACCCTGTACCACAAGAGGAGAGGTAAACTCTATTATAACCTCATAGTTCATATCAAATGCCACATGAAGAAGCTGTTTATGATGATTTGTCTAGATTTGGAGTAAATGGAATTTACCTCTCTTTTCTGAAAAGATATTTTAATTATCTTTTTGTTAAGTTTTATACAAACTTTGTCAAGGAGGTTTAAATATGTCAAGGTTACAACATTATATATTATTCAATTCCAAATTTCATGGATGACATGGAAAGCATTTATTAATTGTTTGTTTGGGAAGGAAAGGAATTTTTATAGGAAGAAATTGGACTTCTAAATTTTAAATAATGGGTGTGATATTGAACTTAAGTAGTCTTATTAGCTTTAGGGGAAGTTGTTATTGGTGTTTGTTAGTTTCCTATGTTTGTACCATTGAGAGTTATCTTAATAGAAGTAGCTTCTTTTCTATGATATTGTTTGGAAATGCATTCTGTGTAATGTGGTTTTTATCTGGGGTGCTGACTTGGGAAAGTAACATTGAAGCATGTAATTTGTTTTGCAAAACTCTTGGTCCACATTTCACCGTAGTTTTCATTCTTAAAATTCTCTTCTGTAGACAGCTAGATGTGAATGTTGAGTATTAGGAGCAGTAAAAAGCACATTTAGTATAAAAGGGTAATCTTATACCTGTGGTCTGCATTTATTTTCTTTTTATTTTTTGATTAGGCCTCGTTTCATCTTACTTTTTGGATTTTTGTAACTTCTTTATTTATAACTTAAAGTGACTGCCTCATTTGTGAAATGTGAAATGAATCTCGCAGGGATTCTATTATGATGCATTCTATGGTGAATTGGGCTTGAATGATGATCATTTTAAGCAAATTGAAGCTGGGGCATTGAAAGCTGTTGCGGTATTGTTTTATTGTCTTCTAGTTAGAATTCTATATATTTCTAATTCTAAAAAAAAAAGAATTATTTATATTTCTAGAGTTTTTGTGATGGTTGTTTTTTGGTGCTATTTGCACACCTTATTCAGAGTTAGTTTTAAATTCTGCTATTGTTAGTATTGACAGAGTATTCTTCATTGTGGTGTGTGTTTACTTGGATTGTTTCTTGGGGTTGGTTTGCTTTTCACTGGGCTTATCTTGAGATCTTTCCATTTTCTTTCACCTCTTTCTCTCTCGCTCTCTCTTTCACATAAACACACACACACACACACACCCTTGCTATCACATGAATAGAAAGGAAGGAGGGTGGCATGGTGTATTTGGGTGGGACTATATCAGATTTTGCACATGAGGCTTTCGAACAATTGCTCTGTTGGTATGATTTGTTAAAGCAAAGACAGCCAAACCATTTTTTTTAATAATAAGATATGGTAACCATCAGTTTGCCTTTCATGTTTGCTCCAAACCTTGACAATGGTGCTGTTCAATATTAGTAAGTATTTTGATCATCATTTATTGCAGGAAAAGCAACCTTTTGAGCGCATTGAAGTATCAAGAGAACAAGCACTTGAGTTGTTTTCAGAAAATAATTTTAAGGCAAGTTTAACATAATATTCTATATGAACAAATGAAATCTCTCTTCTTTTTTTCTTCTTCTTTTTATTTCTTCAGCTTTTTTTTTTTCTCACCTCATATATATACATATATGTACATGTTATGATCAGGTTGAAATCATCAATGATCTTCCTGCAGACAAAACTATAACTGTATATAGATGTGGCCCATTGGTAGATTTATGTCGAGGACCCCATATACCAAATACATCCTTTGTAAAAGCAATTGCATGTTTGAAGGTAACATTTAAAATACATACTGTATCTATATTTTGTTATGTGTTCAACTCATATTAGCAAATTTAGTCCATTTTACTATTGTATTTATCATTCCAGGCTTCATCAGCCTATTGGAGGGGTAACAAAGATCGTGAAAGTTTGCAGAGAGTTTATGGTATATCCTATCCTGATCAAAAACGTTTGAAGGTGATTTTTCAATTTTTGACATTTGAAAACTGTCTTTGCTGTATGTTTATTTGTATCAGCCATATTATCTTCTGGCTTTCTGCTGTTGAAACTTTTTTCTATGCAGAACTTTGTCTACTGTAATAGTATTGGCTTTCCCACTTCATTGTGAAGGTGGCCTGTATTGTGATCAAGCTATTGTATATTTAGATGCAATAATTGTTTTGTATGCTTCTACATGGTTCTTTATTTTATGTGATATCGTCAATTTCTAGTTAGATGTTCTTATTGGCTTATGACTTTTATTCTATTGCAAGAGAACAATATGCAAGTGTAATGCATTAAGCGTAATAGAAGAGATGACAAGGATCAGTATATCATATTACAAAAACATATGTTTGCTCCTATGCTACTGGAGAGAATATGTCTCTATGAACCCCAAAATAATCAGCTACATCATTATATAGAAGACTTTGCTTTAAATTGAAAAATTACATGAAATTGTGCTTAGCATATTTGTGAAATTAGTACCTAAACTGTAGATCCTTAAATGAATCTAGCATGGACTTCAGTTTTAAAGTGTGACTGCTAATTTCAAAGCCTTAGATCAGTCTCAATCAATATAATTCAGATATAATATGCTGTTGCTTCTGGTTAATAGTTCATGATGTTTTGCTTACGCTGTGTGGCATGAGGAAACTGAAAGAAATTTGTCTAAATGTGGAAACTTCATCTTATTTTGCTTTAGAAGTATTACTACTTGCATATAGAAATATATTATACAAGTTTTTGTTCATGTAAAGAAGGTCATTTTATGATTGTGAAAGTGGAAGCATTGTTATGTACATTGGTTTTAAATGAGCCTCTTTTTCTAACATCTCTTTCTTGTCCAGGAGTACATTCAACGGCTGGAGGAAGCAAAAAAGTATGACCACAGATTGTTGGGTACAAAGCAGGAGCTTTTCTTTTGTCATCCACTGAGGTACTTTACACAGATTCATGTACTTTGCCCAAGTTTATAAATAAAATCAATCAATATTGTCTGTAATATTAATTTGTTGCATCTTTTATGGACTCAGTCCTGGAAGTTGGTTTTTCCTTCCATATGGAACTCGAATTTACAACAAACTAATGGAGTTTATTCGGGGTCAATATAGAGAGAGAGGCTATGAAGAGGTTAGAAGTCAATGTTGGTGGCTAAATACCAATATAATATCCTTACACTTCAGTTCTTAATTTGATGGATTTTGGCAGGTTAAGTCTCCAAATATTTACAACATGAAACTTTGGGAGACATCTGGCCATGCTGCGAATTATAAGGAGAATATGTTTTTGCTTGAGGTGAGGTGTTCTTTAAATTCAATATTCCTTATTGACGAGTATTTATATAAAGGAATTTTTAGATTATCAGTTAATGCTGTTACTTGCAAGCTGTGGTTGGAGGATATAGAGTCTGCAAGTGGAAGCAATACTTGTTATTGGAATTAAACTAGGGATGATGCATAGATTTATGAATGTGCAGCTCAAAATAAAGTGGAATGGGCTAGGGATAGTAGTTATAGAGAAGTTTAGGTGCTGGTACATGGATTCATGGGGGTGTTTGTGCATAATTGTGCTTTAAAAATTTATGTGAACTGCACAGAAAAAAGAAAAAAAGAAGGGAGAAAAGAGAACATGTATTACTTTGTGGTGCAAATAAGCATGCTTGCAAGATGGTGGATGATTAGAACATTCTCCCATACCTCTCCTAGAAGACCAAAAAATTTATGATGGTATTTTTTTTTTTCGTGTAAGCAGATTGAAAAGCAAGAGTTTGGCCTGAAACCAATGAATTGCCCTGGGCACTGTTTAATTTTTCAACACAGAGTCCGTTCATATAGAGGTAAGTTCATTCCATTTGTGTACATTTTGAACATTAGAATGGTGTAGCTGTTCCATCTCTATCACTCTGCGTGTGTGTCTCTTCTAGCAAGCCAAAGAGATTCTTTTGCTTGTATTGAACTTGATTAATCCCAAGTGTGTGAATGTAGTTTTGTCAATCTGTTTTATCTTAGGATAATATTGAAGAATTGTTTTTTAAGTTTCAACATTTTGGCAAACTGCTTGTTTAAGCATTGATGAATTTAACTTCCTTCAATGAGGAAAATCTTGTTGTGTCAGTCTGTTTTTTGTTAAGACCAGTATTTCTCAAGTTTTTTACTTATTTGAATCTGCCTTTTTCCTTGCTGCGTTGGGCGTGAACCAATTTACTTCACATTTTCCCCAGTTTTGTAGTTCTTAGCATGCCTACTTCCCCCTTCAACACTTTCCTGCAAACGTATTTGTTTTGGTTGTGTTCTTTTAGATTACACTTAAAGAAACATTTCTAATAATTTTTTTGCTTTAATTCTACAAACTCCGAAAGTTTTTTGCATGCATGACCTTTTGTTTGTTTTTTGAATCTTTTTAATCTATAAACAGACATGTACTTGTTGCATTCTTGAAACAAAAAAATATTTGCATAAAAAATTCAAGCCTGACTGATTATTTGTTTCATTAATCTTCATTTTTTTTTTTTTTTTTTTTTGACGGGCAAAAAAATTCATCCGTTAGATTCAATATTGTCTTGCATTCTAGGCCACTTGAATGATGTTTAACTTGTGGAGAGCAAACTTTGTAGCTTGGTGAGAGTATGAACAGAATTTAATTCAGTGATTATTTACTTTGTGCTTATTGTTCATTATGGATGAATCAATTTAATTTGTGTTATTATGTAAGTTGAATCTGGTAATAACTAATAAATTAAAATTTTTTTTTCTGATGCACTGTTCATGTAAATGTTACTCATTAAAGTTGCTTTCTTTTTTTTTTTTTTTTTTGCTTCTTGTTATTTTATAAAAGAAAGGGCTAACTACTAACTGGAGCCTAAGAGGTAAATAAATTGATTATTGCTTTGATGGTGCTTGCGTGGAGTGACCATAAAAGAAAGTGTAGGAGCATTGTATTTTTGCATGCAAGTTCCAACAAAACCTTTGGTGATGCTGATCAGAGGAATTGTCATCTGTAGTTTACCTTGGCAAATTTGACATGCTGCTTTACTTGGTGTGCTCATATATTGTGGTCTTGCATTATCATCCTTAATGCTTGATGTGGTTTCCAGAACTTCCTCTTCGGCTGGCTGATTTTGGGGCCTTGCATCGCAATGAGGCCAGTGGAGCACTGACCGGCTTAACACGTGTTCGAAGATTTCAGCAGGTATCCCCAAAAAATGCAAGAATTCAATTCGTTTTAATTCTATTTACTAATTCTTATGGTTTTTTAATTCATTCAAATTAAAGAATAAGTCATTTTGAAAGAAATAAAAATCATATAAAAATAGCATATTTTGCAAGAATATTCATCTAGTTTAGGAATGGTGAGGCCCACTAATGAAAAGACCAAAAACACCCTTAATGTAACTTACACTTTTTATAAATATGGGTGGTGTGGGGACTTAAATACATTCAATTCAATTTTGAAGCAGTCCAAATACTAGAATTCAGTTAAATTCTATCATTTTAAGAATTCATTTTAAGAATTATTCCAAACACATGGATTCTATTATTAAATCGATTCAAATGAATTCTATCAATTATAAAATATTAACTCTATTAATAGAAAATGAGTGAGTTGAATTGATTCTATCTAGTGATTTATTCTCAACGTTGTTATAGCAAAAAATAGTGTCTGATTACCTTTTTTATCCATATAGCCCTCTCCATCATTTTAGTTAAAAATAGTTGTTAGTTTTAGCTTCCAGATCATCATTTTGAGAAATACTGAACTTCACTTGATTTATGGGTTGGAAATCTTTTTGTTTCAAGGTTTTACCTACAATAATGTGTGTAGATTTTACTGGTGTGATCAGAGTCATCAGATATTCCATGTGGATGACTTGTTCATTTTGCATCACTATAAATGGACAGTAACTTTTCTATTTTCAGTTACCTAAAATTCTATCACATGGTTGTGGTATTGAATCACTTCTGTGTTTTTCTTAATAACTTTATTTTGCATTTTATACAGGATGATTCTCATATATTCTGTCGGGAAACACAGGTGATTTGAATTAAATTGATGCTTGACAAAATCGTTACATGTCTTTTGTTGACTTACCCTGTTGTAATTTATGGGTTCTGTTTTTCAGATAAAAGATGAAGTGATGGGTGTTTTAGAATTCATTGATTATGCCTATAAAATATTTGGATTTACTTATGACTTGAAGCTATCTACGGTACGATGATTTTCAAATTCCAGTGAACTAACTGCTTGTTCTTTTAATCTTTTATTATGTGCTTTATGCAGATGTGAAACAATTTTATAAACTTGGCAAGATGCTGAATATGGTTTTAGTGAAACCCTCTATAGAGTTGTAATGAAACTCACATATATTAGTATTGAAATCATTCTTCTAGGAAAAATACTTGGACAAACTCTGCAATCAGTTTTCAAGTGGGCTTAGCAAGTGTGATTTACATGAATCCTTTTTGTAGTGAAATGTGCAACCATGTTGACTTTGTAGAGATTTTTTATTATCTCAGAACTTAGATACCCACATTGGCAAAGATTTGTAGATACATGTGCACAAAATTTTGACAGTAAGTTGGGTTTTGGATGGCCTACTAGGAAATGAGACAAGGATTTTATTTTTTTGTCATTTGATATCTGTATTTCAGAGGCCAGAGAAATATCTAGGGAACTTGGAAACATGGGAAAAGGCTGAGGATGCACTTAAAAGAGCATTGGATGAGTTTGGCAAGCCTTGGGAGGTATTACTATTCCTATATACTTTCTTTCCCTCTACTTTTGAAGTAGTGGTTGAAATTTATTCTAAACCAGTATGCAAGCCTGTACTTTGTGCAGTGTTTTATTTTTAAAATTATCCCTGTAATTTGTATTTATAATTAACTCATATGTATATTGAAAATGAGATCGATAAGAATATTAATTATGTAATAAAAAAATCTAAATTTATATATATATTATCAATCCAAGAAAAAAAATGACGAGTTGCATTACCAAGACAACCAAAAAACCAATTAGCTTTAATATTTTCATTTTCTTCTTTATATTCAATGTTTAACCTTTTTAAAAAATGACAATTTGAGAAAATTAGATGCAAATTCTTTACAAATCTAAGCTATCCGCATCTTAACTAAATAGATTTTTGAACTTTCTTGCAGGCCATGTTTTGGTCTAATAAATAGGAGGGAGTTGTGTCCTGATGAAAGTTCAGTCAATTAGATAGAGTCTATAAGATGTGGTTAATATGTTGTCAGGATCCTTGGGATACCTGATTGGTTTACCTATTTCATTTTTCTTTGCTTGCTTTGCCTCTGTATACTTATGTTTTGGGCTATGTTGTACAGATTAATGAAGGTGATGGAGCTTTTTATGGACCTAAGATAGATATTAGTGTATCTGATGCACTGAACAGGAAATTTCAGTGTGCTACATTGCAGGTTGAGATTCCTGGTTATATAATTCATTCTTGTCTTTCCTGTTATTCTTTGGTGTCACAGAATTTTACTTAATAAAGACTCTGGTTGCAGCTTGACTTCCAGCTTCCAGATCGTTTTGAGTTGGAATACTCAGCAGAGGATGAAGCCAAGAGGGAAAGAGCTGTTATGATCCACAGAGCGATCCTAGGGTCTGTGGAGCGTATGTTTGCAATACTATTGGAGCATTACAAGGGGAAATGGCCTTTCTGGCTTAGTCCTCGCCAAGCAATTGTCTGCCCTGTATCTGAGAAATCCCAGCCATATGCAGAACAGGTTAGATTTATGCTCTTTATCTGGACTTTATACTGTTTCACACAATTCCTCACTACAATTGTGGACATTTTTTCAAGTTTTTGATGTTTTCATGATTTCTTTTGTTCGGTATTGGCAATGATTCTTTTATGGTAGTAACACTGTAACACCATTGCTCATTCTTCTGGCTTTCAATAATCATTGAAAACTCACTAACTTGGAAAAAGCAACAAAAGACAATAAAAGACCAACAGAAAGAGTCTCTGATTAACATATAAGAAAGAAAGAAAATCCTTGAATCTTATTGGGTGCCATGGTTGAAGTAAGACTCAAACGGAAGTTGTCTTCCTCAAAGTGCAGTTCTATGTGGATGTCAGTAGCAAGGGACTATAGACAATTTGGTTGCAACAATCAGTATGACATGTAAGGGATTGAAGTATGGAACCAGAGTTGTTTCTGTTGCTGTTGTGGTTTAGGGGTGGTGTGGATGATGAAAGTGAGGTAAGGAAGGGAGTGCAATGGGTTTTAGGGTGGTTGCAGGTCTTATCTGGGCACTAGAAGTGATCAGGTAACACTGGTAGTATTCTCCATAGTGAAAAGCATGCGCGGTCCTCATAAAGTGACTGACCCAATGACACGACACCTTGGAAGTTCAGATTTTACTGTTTTGGGTTGATTTGAAAGTTAGAAAGAGTAGAAAATCAGGTCGACCACCAGGGTTTATATTTGAGTACAACCCAGAGCAAAATAACAAAAGAAAAGACATTCTAGGGTTTGTCATATATGCACTTAAGGTTAGAATTTCAGCATACGATCCAAGCCCAAAAAAAAAAAATGCTGGAATTTTATTTTCTGAAGATGAAACATTATTACAAGCATATATGCACTTAAGGTAATCCTAAACCTTAAAACTATTGGATGTCTAGGATTAGTCCTAAATTGTAATCGTCTAAGGAATTGGACTCCCATAGCATATTAGAAGGATTATTTTTTTCCTAGAGAAATAAGCGGCTCAGATAAGACTCAAAATAAAAATAAAGATATGATAAAACCATAAAGACGTCTAGCTTGCCTGTTCTAGAAAAACTAGAAAATAATAAATATGTTTAACTCTTAAAATAAAAGATAAATTCATTTCACTTGCTAGCAACTGATTGACTTAGCAAACATAAATATGTTATAAGGTATGCAAAAGAATCCAAAGTAAGCCCTATACAAAACCTAAACCTTAATTGTAAGTCCCATAAGTGTTTAAACTTCATCTTTTCTTGAGCTTCTTATTGTTGTCCCTTTTAATTTCACCCAGATGGTAACACAAATCGATGTATATTGTTGTCACTTTTCCACAGGTGCAGGCTCGGATACACAAGGCTGGTTATTACGTTGATGTTGACACAACGGACAGAAAGATTCAGAAAAAGGTACATGCTCACATTCTCGACATCAATTTAACATCCTGTATGTTGTTTTATGTTTTGTACCTCTAATATTTATTTGTCTTATCCATTCAATTCATGGGTAGACCGTTCATCACTACTTCTATAAAAATGCTGGTGACTAGTTCATTTGGTGAAACCTGGTTATGTTTCATGTGTTATGCTGAAACCAACTTAAAAGATTTGATATGGTGACGATAGGACTTGGTTCCACTCTTATAAAAGAGGGAAATTGTGATAATAAAATAGGAGGGAAGGTCCTTGAAATAAATGCTGGTTTAATAACGTGATAAGTGCATATAGTAATTGATCATGTTGTTTTTGTTCACATAACTGCTGAGATTCTGGATAATACTCATGGTTGAAATTTTCTACAGCCATGTGTTTTAACATATTTGGATGGCATGGGACTAACTTTAACTTGGGTTTCAAATCTTATGAAAATCTCAAAAAAATGAGCTTCAGGAGTTTCCTGATTTAAATGGAGAGAATTTCAATTTTTGTGCTGCTATGAAATTTTGTGAAAAAAGCATATATACTCCTTTCTGCTTTCATCTGTCCCATAATAATTTTCCAACATAGGGCTGTAATCGAGCCGAGCCAAGCTTTAGCATATTCAGGCTCGGCTCAATATTTTTTTTCAGAGAGCTCAAGCTTTGGATTAATCTTGAAAATCGTGTTCAAACTTGGCTCGGCTCGTTAATAAATTATAATTCAACTAAGTTCGAGTTCGATTCGTTTTAAAATTCGTTTATAATTTATCAAAATACTAACTTTCTAAATATTTATTTTTAATAAAATAACTATAACAAAAATACTTAAAACTAACATAAAAGCAAAAACATCCAATTAGTGAAAAAAAAAATCCAATCATAAAATTGAGTATTATATGTATTACAAAGATATTAATTAATAAAAAAGATATTTTAAAGATTATAATATTAGATTATATAATAAGAAAATATTAGATTATGTTAATTAGGAGTATATATATTTTAGTCAAATTGAATTACCGAAAAATTTATAAAAGTATTAAAATATATTTTTTAGAGTGTAATAGTAAAAAAAAGTTGTTCACGAGCTTATTAATCGAGCCTATTCGTAAGCTTATTATCGAGTCTAATTGAGCCGAGTTTTATTTTGCTCAAACTCGGCTCGTTTATTAATCGAGCCTTAAAGAAAGGCTCAAGTTTGGCTCGTTTATAAAACGAGCTGAACGCGAATGAGCTTGTATCGAGCGTCGTGAATGGCTTGACTCATTTGCAGCCTTAGTCCAACATTTAATTTGTCTGTCTTTATTTGGAATCAAGGGTTTGATCCTTTATATATAATGTCAAAATAAAGCTCCATAAGATTTGCTTTCATTGCTGTAACTATGTAAATAAGCGGTCAAGCACATTAGTTACTATCTAGAATATTGATATCAGAGGATAAACGATTTGGGACGATGTGAATACGGTGTAGTTTGTTCACTGATACCTGCGTTTCATGCAGGTACGGGAAGCTCAGTTGGCGCAGTACAACTTTATATTGGTGGTTGGTGAAGAAGAAGCCAAAACTGGACAGGTACTTTTCAATACTATTCAAGTAATTGAGTTTTATTCCAGGATATGAATTAAAAACAGTGGAAATGACATGCCTAAAGTATGCATACTACCTGTTTAGAGAGAGACACAGAGAAAGAGAGAGATTGAATGTCAATTGGTAAGATTTAAGAATAATAACATTTTTTGCTGTGGAGTGGGACCACCATTTATTAGGAAAAGTGGGAGATAATGCTTTAGGAATTTTGTTTTTCAATTGAATTGAATTCAATCCAATCTGTTTTGAGGCTAGAGGACTTCAATGTTTTAGCTTTAATTGGAATGTCGTTTTGTTTTGGTCCTAAGGAAATTATGATGAATTTTCCATTTTTTTTCCAGGTGAGTGTACGAGTGAGAGACAAAGCTGACCACTCGGTGATGAGTATGGAGAGCCTACTGAAACACTTCGAGGATGAAGTAGCAGCATTTCATTAGGCGCATGGGCAAACATTGAAGTAAGAAGTGACCCTGTTGTTGCTCTTATTAGAATCTGGCGTTTGGAATCGTATTCACTGTTGCTGTTTGTTGATTTCTTATATTTCATTTGTTGGAAAGATGCAAAAAAAAAAAAAGTTTATTTTTGCGCTCAATATGCCCATAATTTAACAATTCTGACCTGGAAGAACCAAAAAAAAGAAAGAAATGTCATTTGGTTAAGACTCGGATGTATGCCTCATGTTCATGCATTGGCTCTACAGGTGTCATGTGCATGGTTCTGTCTGTCATTTTCTCTTTAATCCAAAGGATTATCCATACAATCACACTACTAAAATTGTAAATAAATTCCATTTTTGTTTATTGTTGAGCGTGCGAGTGAGAGACAAGGCTGACCACTCTGTGTTTTGTATTGAGAGCTACTGAAACATTTCATTTGTTGGCCGAACATTGGAGTGGTCCTGTTGTGCTATTGGCGTTTAGAATCTTATTTGAAGTTATGGTTTGTGTAATTTCTGGGCTAATGAACAATGGAACAAGGGCTGAATTAGTCGCTCAACTAATAACTCAGTGTCCAAATTAATCATCAAACTCTAATTTGGTCAATTTCACATGCAATTTTTATAAATTTGGTAAAAATTCATATGTACGTTAATATTTCATATGATGAAAAGATGATAAAATGTTTCACTAATTGTTTGGCGCAATGTGGAGAGATTTACAATTTTGACATGGAAATTACAAAGAAATTTCCAATTTTCACTGCTATGTTATTTGTATTGGTTAAGAAAGAAGATCCATTAACCAAGAATTTGACTAGGAAATCCTGAAGAATAGAAAGAAACAATCTTAAGCCGTGGATTTCACCAAATTACAAGTAATTCATGGTTGGAGAGTGAATGAAGCAGGTTTTTCTTGGTCTGGACTGTGGCAGGGTTGCTTTAAAAGTTTCCATCCATCTTTAATTAAACCTCAAAATATATACTTCCTTCACCCATCAATTTATCACAAAAACAACAACATTCAAAACCAAAATTTTAACAATTATATTGATAATTTGTGAAGGAGATCAAGACTAATAACAATCTGACCTTTCACGAGATTGATTGGTTTACTGAGAAATGACAGTAAGATTGGTGGTGGAGGAAGAGAGAGAGAAAAGAAAATTAACTGAAGGAAGGATTATATAGATGAAGCAATAAAATTTGAGAGAGAAATTAAAAAATGACTGATGATGATGGTACTGGCTAGGTATCATTCCTTCCAAGAAAAGGTTGAATATGCAGCTACAACTATTCTATATCCCGCGATTGAATTGAAAGATTTAGAATTTGCATCTCCACTTTATTGTTTCTTTTCATTTCTAGGTACCAGTGTACTTCAGGAAATTCACTTTGCTCTTGGCTTGGCTTATACAATTTAGATTTAGATTGGTTGTGTTCCCTTTAAGCTTTTCACTGCTTTTGTAGTGAATCAAACATAGCTTAGTATATCTCATCTTCTTATCATACAATTAGTTAGAATTCAAATTTGTCCTCATGAAGACAATAATTAACTTTCCATTTCACATGCATGAAATGAATTTGCCCTGACTTTAATGTTTAAAAAATATGAAGAAATGGATGCAATAAAAATAAAAACAATGAATAGGAAATTTTAGATATATTAAATTTTCTTTGGAATCTCTCCCATCTGATGAAATAAATATTTTTTGTTATGTTTAATATTTAATGACTTAATTAATAGATATTTATGCAATTCAAGCTTGAACAATTTTCATTTTAGCATCAAATAGATAAATACAATCAAAATAAAATACTTATTTCATGAAATAATAAATTTTGATTGAAATTTTAAATATATAATAATTTATTTTTTAAACTTATAAAATATAAATTTTATAAAAAGTAAAAAAATAGTTATTCTATTTTATGAATTCTTATAGTATTTGTGGAAATACTTAAATGATAAGTACTCAAAATTTCTTTTAATTTATTGTTAACTCTTCATTTAAATTTTGATATAGAAGAATTAACTTAAACAAATAATAATAATAATTTATTATAAAATCTCATAAGTAGACTCTATAGATTCCCTCTCCTATAATGTACTAAAAAAAAAAAAAAAAAAAAGTGAATTATTGAAAATTAATTCTGCCATAAAATTTCAAAATAATCTGACTTAGGTAGTGACAACTCTCAACGAATTGTTGGTTACCTAATTAATAAGAGCACATGTTACTTTAAATTTAATTTTATAAATAATTAAATTACCATGTGTTGGAACAATCCAACAACTACTACTACAGTCTATTTAGGAATCGTACCTGAGGGTTTTTCAATTTGTGCAGTGAATTGATGATAGGAATTAATTTCCATTATATGGAATTTCACAAATTTTTAAGTTAACGAACCTTCACAATCTGAGTCCTGAGCCTGACCTATGCATGCTTTTCAAATTTCTAGCTATCTCTGTACATATTTGGTATTATGCATAGTGTCACTTCTTATATTATTCTTCTTTAATATCTTAAATGAAGTTATATATAAAAAAAATAAATAAATACTAATACATTTTGAAAATGCTTATGTCTACTATCTTATATTAAAATTTTTATTAATAAAATTGGATCCTTATTTAAAAGTTTGAACTTTTAGATTTACTGCTTTCTGATTTAGTATTAAAATTAAAATTCATTCAATAAAGAAGTTTTATAATTTAACTTTAAGCACCTATTGTATTAGTTAAATTTTATAACACAATGTTTATCCATATTATAAATTCAATTGGTTTTAATTTCAACTTTTAAGTTGAGAATTCTTTTTACTAGTAAAACAATTGATTGAATGATTATCATATAGATAAAACATATGTTTAATTATATTTTAAAATGACGATTTTGTTTATTTTTTTTTAAACATTAAGAGAGAGAATCAAATTTAAATTTATTATCCAGATATATATATATGCACTTATGACTAAGACGTGTAATGAAAGTTTGTTTTTAAGCAAATAGGCAAAATTTATAAATCACTATAATTTTTTTTCAAGCTAACCAAATGGTCATGAATTATTGACCAGTAGTTTAATATGATTTTAATGATAATGAAAAAAGAAAGAAAGAAAATTTCATTGTAAATCTTCCAAAAGATAAAATTCCCATAAGTTTCAGTTTAATATATTTGGCTAATCCATTTATATATATGATCTACTAGCTAGGCCGGTTCAAAATTAATTGTCTCAAAACCTTTATTTAAAATAAAATATATGTGATTTTCATTGTTTTTGCATGTATTTAATACTTTCAATATATTCAAAATTTAATTCTAATATATATATATATTCAAATTTTAATTACATATTTTTCTCAATTAGGAAACTCGAAAAAAGAGAATTTCACTCTTATGTTCAAACATCATAATTAAAAATTTTAATCAATAAGATTGAGAATAAATCTATTCTATTTATCCATAATTTGTTAAATACACACAGACATATGCAGAGTATATATATATATATATATATATATATAGAAAATCAAGGATTACCCATCGATAGCTTCCACAGCCATAGATACCTAATAAAAACCTTAAACAGAAACATCAAAATGAGACTGATCAAACTACAGGAGAAAAAAAAAAAAAAAAAAAAAAAAACCTTACAACGTTAGAACTTAGAAATCAATCCTCCTCATCATCATCATCTCTACGTACATATATATATATATATATATATATATATATATAATATTATATCCTAATAACTAGCAAGTACTACTAATAATAATTAATAGTAATAATTAATACCTTTGATCACTCAAAAAACCCATTATTGGGTCTGGTAATAGTAACATTCAAATCTTGATGTTGGTGTTGTTGAAATTGGTTTCTACGATTATAAGCTGAAATTGAACTGCTACTTTCACCCATATCATGCTCACGATAATGAGGCCTATTATAATCTTCTTCATCAATTTCTTCTTTGGCCACTTTCTCCATTTCCATTAACTCCATAGCAGCTGCTGGTGATCTTTGAATATTTGATAAATATTGGGGCTGTGATTCACAGAAGGCTGAACCAGCTGACTGATGATGATGTGGAACAACTGATGGGAGCTTGGAGAGTAAGGCTTCAAGGCTACTCATTGAAGGGGTTATTTTAAATGGAATTTGATTGAAATGATCATAATAATCTGTTGGAGGTGCAACAGTAGTTGTGGCTTGATAATGCCATGTGTGATCTGGTGTTCCATTGTTATTATATCCATCTACTTTGAAAGGGAATGCTGATGATGATGGGTGTGGCAATAGCACTCCTGGAATACTTTCTATGTAGCTGAATTTCTTTCTTAGTAGAACTACATAGCTCAAGTCTTCAATCACCTTTAAATCATGCACATTACTCAAAATCAGACGCATATTTAGACCAATAAACAACCTCAAGTTTTAACTAATAAATTTTGACTCAGTAGTACTAGAGCTATATTTAAAACAGTAAGATTGTGAGTTCGAACCTCATTTACTGCCTAATTAACTTAAAAAATGAGTGGAAGGTTTTTGAAGATAATAACCTTGTGGACAGCTCCTAGTTGAACAACACCCTCTCTAACTGCTATCAGAGCTATGGTCTGCAAAGATTATTTTAGATATCAGATCTATTTGAAATCTTTGTATTTAGGGTGATTTTATTATACATAGATACCTTTATGCCAGACTGGAACTGGGCTTCCCATGTCCTAGGATGCTGTAAGGACAAAAACATCTATAAATGATGATAAAATGAAATTTAAAAAAAAAAAAAAATGTATATTTTTGCTAGAGGAGAGATCTGTGCTTACTGAGTCAGCTGAGTTTTGCCATGAAGACAAGAAGTTGATTTCTTGATCATTTGGTTCTTTGTATATCCACTTATGACTATGATCAGCGGCTACTTTACCAATCAATCTGTATTCATATATAATACATGAACTTGCACTTGCTTAAAATTTTATATGTAGGAAAAATTAATTAATTAATTAAGATCAAACTATATATGTATAAATTAATTAATATGGGTGTTTTTATGGCTTACCCTTCTCCATAATTGTAGATTTCATGAGACATCTTGAAGAAAAGCTCTGGTTGAAGGCCTTGATAGGGTTGAAATTCACAGTTGCCATAAGCAGATGAACTAGGACAATCACTTGAGTTTATCTCAGCTGCTGATGCAGAAAAGTTGCAGAAACCATCTTCCCAAACTAATATCCTGGACCATTATCAATTTGTATATATATATATATACATAAGATTGATGCAAAATCAACACCAAAAAGTTTGACTCACTTGTATTGAAGTCGTTTTCAGGTTTATAAAATTATAAGGTCAAACTCCCAGTCTGAAGAGCTTAATTACCCCAAAAAAAAAAAAATAGAAAAGGAAGCAAAATCAATGAGTAGTAAATTACCAGTTTCTTCTGTTTCCTCTAGACCTATCATAGGCTCCTTGACCATCCCATCTAAGAAAAATAATGAAAAGGCAATACCAAAAAATATACAGTAATTAGTATATATTAATATAATAATTAATTAGATGCTTCTCTTGAAATGGAAGAAAAGTTAAAAAAAGAAAAATCTTGGTAGCTAGCTATATATAAGAGCTTAGTATGATCTTACTTGGGTGGTGGGTAATTTCTAGGCAAGATCCTCCAGAAAACAGCATAAACCCACTGAGAGTTCTCATGAATACACAAGCTTCTCAAGGTGTGTTGAAGGAGATGAGTAACAGCTAATGGGCTGAGATGTTCTTCCATTATCAAAATATTAAAAAAAGAAAAAAAAGTATGTAAGAAAGAAAAAGAAAATCTCTTCTTTATTTTTTTCCTTTTTTCTTTCCTTCGCTTCCCTACTCTGGCTTTAAAAGAAGAAGGCAGACACCAACATCCTACCCTCCTTTATATAAGGCCACCAACAGGGAAATCTACCATTTATACCTCTCTTAATTTCTCTCTCTCTCCAGTACTGTAATTAATCATGCTTTAAATTTTACCAAAATGATTTCGTGAGGCCCACCTTTTTGTTTGGCTTTCATGGTCCCCAAACGGTCCTTTACTAGTCTTTATTCATCAATATCAATATCCTCCATTCAAAATTATTATATATCGATCAGCAAGACCTAACCTTATTATTCTTGTTTCTTACACTACATCATGACTAGTAGCTCCCATTTCTTTCTCTCTAAGACCTGCAGTGTGCCTGTGTTGTACCTTTCTCTTCAAAACCCAATGTTATTTTTTTCTTTCTTTCTTTTCTTACCTTTCTGACATACTTATCGTATTATCACTCATTTCAGTCTCATATAACCTTCTTTCTAACCATCTTCATTTATTAGGTCAAATGTTTAAGAAACCACCTGCAACTGCACCACCACCAGCATCATCCCTATTCATATTCTACTACCCACCAAAAAACAAAGAAAGAAAGAAAAAGAAAAAGAAAAAAAAATCATTCATTTAATCAAATATTTGTTTTCTTTTTAATCTAAGATATTTTCGAACCAGTTTATTTAATTAGACAGTCATTTTATTGTTATGGAGTAATTTTTTTTTATACAATTCGAAAGTGCTAATATGTAATTTGGTAATTAAATAAATGTGTTGGTGTTGGAACATGTTATGAAGTGCCTGACATTACCAAAATTAATGTTGTAGTGTATATGCATATATATATGTTTGATTACGAATAAGTGCCAATGCCTTATTGGTAGAAGTCTCTACTCTGGTGCATATATATGCCCAGGATACACAAATTATCACCCACAGGCACAGGCCACGGGCACATTATTATTCGTTTTTTATGAAAATGTATGCATTTTACGAGTCTGAAAATAAGGACGACCCCACCATGGGAAGAGCTAGAGCACAAAAATCACATGATTCTTTGTTGACTCCTCCTCCTCATCATATCCAAGTTTTCAAATAGATGCAACTTGTTATGCATGTCGGCACTCAATATAGAAGAGAAGTCACTTTACTTGATTAAGCAATTCAAGGAAAATTAATTAACATATATACAGATTAATTAAAAATCGAGCTACTACAAAAACAATTTTTACCCATTTCTAAAAGAAAAACTTAATACTAAAAGTTTATCAAAAATATCGAGTATTTAATGATGATAGTATGTACTATCTGATTCATATGGAAATCTCATAATTAAAAGTTTAACGAAAATATCGATTAAATTAATATTTATTGTTAATTATTTTATTTTATAAATTAGATGATAATAAATTAAAATTCAAACTTTCATCTTCATAAATTCTGAAAATGCATGTGGAGTCTAATTAACATCGAGTATTTAATGATGATATTAAAAATAAAAATATATATTAAATTTGTTGTAAATCGATTTATTAGCATAGCAGATCAAAACCAATAAAAAAAATATATAAAATAATAAAGTAAAGAGAGATATAAGAAAATATGTAAAGAGAAAAGGGGTTTCAAATTCTTATTATTAGATTAACTCTAACTTTCTTTATATAGTTGAATAGTTAGGATTTAGTATATACAACATTATTGAAATTGCCTTATACTATAATTTCTCTAAAGTATATATTCAAGGATATTTAAGTAATATTCACATATTATAATTTATTTATAACACTCTCCCTTGAAAATTACTTGCGCCATGAATATGCCTCGTTAAAAACCTTGCTAGAAAACCCAGTGGAAAAAAAATATAGCTAAGGAAAAGAGTACAATTCATGGGTTATTCTATCATTGCACAGATTGTCTCATAAAACCTTTGGTCAAGAAAACCATGTGGAATAAAAAATTGACTAAGGAAAAATAGTACAATCTTATACTGATTCGCTCCCCCTGATGAAGATAACATTTTAACACGGCGCATACCAATCAATAAAACAAGTCTTCAAATATGACATTAGGTAAAAACTTAGTAAAAAAGTCTGCTAGATTGTCACTCGGGCGAATTTGGTGAATATCTCTTCTGAAGCTCATGCATATAAAGAATTTTGGTGAAATATATATGTTTAGTTTTGTCACCCTTGATATATCTACCTTTAATTTGTGCAAATGCAGATTGCATTATTTTCAAACAATATAATGTGAGCATTTTTATTGAGGTACTCCAGGATCATAAAAACCTTTATAAAATTGCAGTATTATCATAAAAAAATACATATCCAGTCTGAGATCTACCCTTATATGGATTAGATAAATAATCAGTATCCGCATGTAGACCAATGTAAAATATGAATTATATGAAAATATAACCAAATCAATAGTGCCTCGAAAATATAACCAAATCAATAGTGTCTTGAAAATAATACAATAAGTCTTTTACATAATTCTCATGTCTCTTGGAAGGTGTAGAGCTGTACATAGCTAGAAATTTTTCTTACAAAATACATGAGTACACTTATAGCACTTAAATATGGTACTTAAAGACCAATTAATAGCTATTTCTTATCTTTTTTAGGTCTAAAAATTATCTTTCTTCACTTTTAGTGAACGGATACCATTAGTGTGTTTAAGGGAAATGATTTATCTATGCAAAATTGCTTAAGTACATTTTCCACATAAGTAAATTGGTGTATTAGAACTCATTTGGGGATAAATAATCAATCTGCAGGCCGATATAAAATTTTGTTTCTTCTAAATTCATCTCGAACTCACTTTTTAATAATTTATTAAGAGTTCCATTTAGATTATCAACATATACTGCAATAATAATAGAATCACTATGTGGTCTTTTATGAATACATATGATCATAGTGTATTATTTATATATCATTCTTTCAATAAAGATTCAATCAAACGATTATACCACATACGTCCATATTGATTTAATCCATACATAAATTTATGGAATTTAATAGAATACATGTCACGTGTTTGATGTGCATTCCTTTCTAGTACCTTTAGTCCTTCTGGGACTCTCACATAAATATTATTTTCATAAGGCGCATATCAAACTTTTCTTTAACTGTCATACTAATTAAATATATGAACGTGATCATATCCATAACAAGAGAATAAGTTTCTCATATTCAATATTAGGTCTCTGCGAAAAACCTTGACAATTAGCCTCGCTTTATATCTTACCACTTTATTATTCTCATTACGTTTTCAGATAAACACTTCAATTTATACTTAACTGGTTTCACATTTTGGGGAGTTAGCATAACAAGTCCGAATACCATACGTTTAAATAGCGAGTCTAACTCGGCCTGAATTGTCTCTTTCCATGATGGCTAATCATATCTATTCTGACATTCATTTATATTCATAAGTTCTGAATCCAGATTTTCTCTTAAGACAGCAATATCTACTGTTGAGGTAAATTTATCATCGACGATAAATGAATTTCTATCAAATCTTTGTTCTGTATTCACAAAATTAATTGAGATTTCAAAATTTTCATTCATATGATCATCAACTCCATGAGGCATATCTAGAAAATCTAATTGTTCTATTGTCTCAGTCTGTGTCTCATAATTAGCTATAGCTCTTTGACTGAGATCTTCCCCTTTAAGAGGTATCTCTTCAGAAGATTTTCTTAATAAAACTGCTTTTATTTTCCATGAATTTTTATATATAGTTTCAATTTACTGTCTACGCTTCTAGCATGTGTCAAACTCGATTGATTTTATATTTTCAATAGGAACTTTAACCTTTACTAGGGTATTAACAGCTGAAATATGAAACTTTGTCACTCTTTTGGCATCTATAAATGCATCTAGCAATTGAATTGCAATTTATTGTAACTGTATTATTTTCTAAACTTCTAGTTCATTTTGACTTGTATATGATCAAAGCTGTATAAATGATTTTCCTTGCATGAAATTTCTCGACATTATTTAGCACTAATAGGTGTTTTTCTCTCCCCTAATGTCGGGAAATGTGCATCATTAAAATAAATTATGAGTCTCCTTTGTGGACCCATTTTGAGGTGATGTCATTAGCACATACATAACACAATCAAAAACTCGCAAATGAGAAATATTAGGCTCACATCCATGTACAAGTTGTAAAAGGAGAGTATATATGATATGCATAATGACATGTCATATCAAACCTTTAAAGTTTTGTTATTGAATTACAGGTTTAATGCTTGAACTGCAGATTCAAAACAACAGATTTTTCATGTATACTGAGAATAAAACAATAATGAAATAATTCATAAATTATAATTCATAACTTATTTGTAAAATATAATCCAAATAAAATTTAAAAACATTAAAAACAAAATCCAACAAAGTAATAAGAATAATAATAAAAATGCAAAATCTTTGCAAATTACTCATCAGGGAGTTTAAAGATTCAGCTGAGTTATGTCCTCTATGTGGATTGTTTCTCTTTCAGAGTTCTCATGATCTACCAAAAGTACTTCACTCTTGAGTTTTAACTTTTAGTTATCTACAACATTCACTTCAGAGATTGCTGTTGTACTAGTGGGTCTTGCTTAATGATTTCTCATTAGCAATTTATTGTTCTTTTCAACCACTAAAAGGCAAGCAATAAGTTCAAAATATTTTGTAAATTTTCGCTCTTTATACTGCTGTTACATGAGCATGTTAGAGGCATAAAAAATAGTATATGTCTTTTATAACATATAATGTTTTATAACTTTAGCACCACACAATTTCAGCTGTGAAGTGATTCTAAACATGATTGAATTTTATTCTAAAGAGAATAGTATCAAAATTAAATCAGTCTTCCAAACACTTATAGACAATTTATTTAGTTCTTCAAGAATGTAGGATATTAG
This sequence comes from Vernicia montana, assembly GCA_949750685.1. NCBI lineage: Eukaryota > Viridiplantae > Streptophyta > Magnoliopsida > Malpighiales > Euphorbiaceae > Vernicia > Vernicia montana. The sequence continues at coordinate 1,293 of CATKHJ010220807.1, read as the reverse complement.
TTCTTTAATAAATTAGAATACTAGTGTACCATAAATTTAAAATACTTAGTTCTTCGGGAACTTAAGGTACTAATTTTTCAGGAATTTATATTTTATTTATTTATTTAATTAGTTTTTCAAGAACTGTAAATAATATTAATTTTTCAGAAATTGTATTAATTTATTTAATTCTGCAGGAATTTAGAATACAAAATTTTCAAAAACTCTAGTTAATTAATTAAAATTAAATAGCATCACATAATAATATTTTAAAAAAAAAAACAAGTAGGAATACCACAACAGAATTCCTACTTATGGTGTTATCCTCATAATTTTGTTCTAACCTACATATGTACCTCGTGAATTAAATATCTTGATCTTTCTTGACATAATATGTTAAGTTTGGTGATGGCCAGATCAACATTAAGAACATCAAGGCCACGAGCAGCAACATCAATGGCAACTAATATATTGAAATTCCTAGTTCGAAACCATAATTAAATTACGCATTCGAGTGTGCAAGGATTGTTAGAACAAAATTAAATTAACAAGGACCATATATATATATATACGAGAACACTATAATTAAATTAAATAAAAGCATGTGTATCTCGTGCTGATAACGTATTGTAAATCGGCTTATTAACACATTAGATTAAAACAAATAAAAAGAAATATAAAGTAATAAAGTAAAGAGAGATAGAAGAAAATATGTAGAGAGAAAAGGAGTTTCAAACTCTTATTATTAGATTAACTCTAACTTCCTTTATATAAAAGAATGACTAGGGTTTAGTGTATACAATATTACTGAAATAGCTCCATACTATAATCTCTTTCAAGTATATACTCAAGAATGTTTAAGTAATATCCACATATTATAATTTATTTATAACAAAATCTCATATTTATATTTAATATTTATTGTAATTCAATGGGTTGTATAGATAGGCAACATATTATTGTTATAATGTACTCCCTCCGTCCCATTTTTTTTGGAACATTTTTTTTTTTGGAATGTCCTAAAAGTATGTCTCATTTTTATTTTTAACACCTTTTTTACCCTTTATACCTATTTTGTTCTTAGATATTAATTCAATTTTTTCCATAAAATTTATAGGAAATTGTATTTAATAAATAGCATAATAGAAAAAATAGCATATTATTTAATGCACTCTTAAATTTTATGTAAAAAAATATGTCCCAAATAAAATGGGATGGAAAGAGCATATATATATATATATATATATATATATATATATATATATATATATATATATATATATATATATATATATATATATATATATATGTGTG
>CATKHJ010220665.1:0-12704 GCA_949750685.1 Vernicia montana | reverse complement strand
TGTGCTTGGTTTGGCAAATTTAGTCAAGCAGTGGAAAAATTTGGGATGAATAAAAGCAAGTCTAACCACTCAGTTTTCTATAAACAATCTCCATCTGGCATCATTCTCCTTGTTGTGTATGTGGATGATATTGTCATTACTGGAAGTGATACTATAGGGATTTCATCTCTCAAGACCTTCCTTCACAGCCAGTTTCACACAAAAGATTTAGGGGTGTTGAAGTATTTCTTGGGAGATGAGGTGACAAGAAGCAAGGCATCTTCTTATTTCAGAGGAAATATGTGCTTGACTTATTAACTGAGACTGGAAAATTGGGGGCTAAGCCATGTAGTGCTCCAATGCTTCCTAATTTGTAGCTCACAAAAGATGGAGACTTATTTGAAGATCCTAATAGGTATAGAAGATTGGTTGGAAAATTGAATTATCTTACAATTACTCGTCTTGATATTGCATACTCTGTTAGTGTTGTAAGTCAATTTATGTCTTCTCCAACAGTTTGCCATTGGGCAGCTTTAGAACATATCTTATGTTACTTAAAAGGAGCTCCAAGACGAGGGATACTGTACAAAAATCATGGGCATACTCATATTGAGTGTTTCTCAGATGCATATTGGGCGGGGTCCAAGATTGATCGAAGATCCACTACTGGTTACTGTGTTTTTGTTGGAGGAAATTTGATCTCATGGAAAAATAAGAAACAAAATGTTGTATCCCAATCCAGTGCAGAATCGGAATATAGAGCCATGGCACAGTATGTGTGTGAGATCATATGGATATATCAGCTCTTAAATGAAATAGGCCTTAAAGCCTCAGTACCAGCAAAATTGTGGTGTGATAACCAAGCTGCTATCCATATCGCTTGTAATCCTGTATTTCATGAACGAACTAAGCATATTGAGATTGATTGTCACTTCGTTCGTGAAAAGGTGCAACAAAATTTGATTTCTACAGGTTATGTGAGAACTGGAGAACAACTAGGAGATATTTTCACAAAAGCCCTCAATGGGGCTCAAGTTGATTATATTTGTAACAAGCTGAGCATGATTAATATCTATGCTCCAGCTTGAGGGGGAGTGTTATAGCTATAGATATTGTAAATTGCTTAATTAGGGGCTTAATTAGAGGATTCCTAATTAGGAAATCTTCCTAATTAGTATATCACTAATTTTTATATATATGTACTTGTTTTATATGAATTAAGACAAGAGAATTCCAGCTCTCTGATTTACAATAGCCAATGATGCGACGAACAACAACCAAATGTAGATGGCATGGCGTCTTTATAAATTGGCTAACATGCTGGACAGCGAAGGAGATACAGGACGAGTGGTAGTCAAATAATTCAAGCTAACCACCAGCTGTCGAAACACAGTAGGATTAGAAAGAAGTTCACCCTCTTCACTTCGAAATTTCACATTAACCTCCATAGGAGTATCGACCGAAAAAGAATCCTGAAGACCAGCTAAAGTAATCAAATCTTGAGTATATTTGTGCTGATTCAAAAAAGTACCTGAACAATCAGTGTGCACCTCTAAACCCAAAAAATACGTTAGAGGACCAAGATCCTTCATATGAAAAGTGGCCTGGAGATGCTGCTGAAGTTGAGTAATCAAGGTGGAATCGGTGCCCGTAATAACAATATCATCCACATATACAAGTAAAAGAACAAGACCAGTTGGAGTATTGCAAAGAAATAGAGAGGAGTCATACTGACTTTGAATAAAAGAGAAGTGAAGTAGAGTAGACCTGAACTTCTCAAACCATGCTCTAGGCACCTGTTTTAAGCCGTAGAGAGATCGCTTCAACTTACACACAATAGAAGATGGAGAAGAAAACAAACTCGGGGGAGGAGTCATGTAAATATCCTCCTTGAGATCACCATGAAGAAAAACATTTTTAAAATCCATCTGATGAAGTGGCCAACCTTGAGAGGCGGCAATAGAAATAAGTATACGCACCATAGTCATTTTTGCCACAAGAGCAAATGTCTCTTCATAGTCCACCCCATATTCTTGCTTGTTCCCAAGAGCAACTAACCTGGTCTTATACCCATCTAGAGTCCCATCTGAGCGGAGCTTATTTGAATAAACCCATTTGCAACCAATAGCTTTAACTTGAGAAGGACAAGGAACCACATCCCAGGTATGATTCTCCTTGAGAGCCTGAAATTCATCATCCATCGCTTTTCGCCAACATTCATGTTTAACAGCCTCGGAAAAGCATGTAGGTATGGTGATTGAAGACAAAGCAGCATGAAGAGAAGTGTGAGGAAAACCATACCTATCAGGAGGACGAGATACTCGAGTGGATCGACGAGGTCCAGGATCAGATGGCATGTCAGACCTAAAAGAACTGATCTGTACTTCAGCAGGTGATGTGGCATTCTCCAGAGGAAGCAATGGAACTATCTCAGATGAGGGGTCAGTCTCGGGAAGGTGCAAAATCGGTTGACATCCTGGTTGACGTGGAGCATACACATCGAGCATACACAAAATTGGAAGACGCTGCTCCTCACGAAGTAATTCGCCAAAACAAACATCCAAGGATGGAGAAGGATCCTGATTCATCAAATTTGAGCGAGAAACCTCAAATTCAGGACGTAATTTCATTAGAAATTGATCTCGCTTGCTTTGTTCATAAACTTGTTGAACAGTAGAGATAGATTCAGTTGGTACTTTGGCGTAAACCATATCAGAAAATTCACCCCACAAATTCTGAAAACCAGAAAAATACTCCTGAATGGATAGATTGCCTTGAGTGTATTTAGCAATCTCATATTCCAATTGAAAACGACGGGCAGCATTATCTATATGATAAACCTTCTGCAAATACTCGCACATGGCCTTCGCAGTCTTATATGGCCTCAGATTGAGCACAATAACTGGATCTACAGATCCTTAGATCTAGGACATCACTTGAGCATCCTTAACTTTCTACTGAGCTAGCTCCGTAGGAGCTGGTTTACTACCATCAATCTGGCTCCACAAATCTTTTCCAGTGACAAATAATTGAAACTTGAATTCCCAGGCAGAATAATTCTTACCAGTAAAGCGAACAGCAAAAGTCTCATTAGCGTTAGAAGACATGATAAAAAAATACCCGAAGTTGTGAAGTCCAACCAAGAAATACCACTACAAAAAAAAGCAAACAGCCAAGACACCAAGCAAAACCCAACAACACGGATTCTCAAACCAAAAAAAAAAAAAAAAAAAGAACACAGCAGCTAAAACCCACAAAAAATAGCCAAAGAAAAAATACCGTTAGTCATCGCAACACCTGCCAAGAACTTCACCAACGAAAAACCAAAAATATTTTCAAAGATTAAGCTCTGATACCATGTTAATAGCACATAATGTCCCTCATTGTGAGAGTTTCTCTGATTATATAGAAAAGTATCCCCAATTACAAGGCTGAAAATCAGCCACTAAATCAGTCCTAACTAAATAAGGAAACTCCTAATTACATAATTACAGCCATATTTACAGCAGCCATATCAGCCACTAAATCAGTCCTAACTAAATAAGGAACTCCTAATTACATAATTACAGCCATATTTACAGCAGCCGTATCAAACTAACAGGAGATTGGGGGCGGGCGTTTCTGGACAGATCTTTATCTTTTCTTTTTTCCATTATACCTTGAGAAGATGATTGCTGGGGGGGAGGGGCGGCACAAGATAGACTGAGGAAGGCAAAATATACTTTCTTTTTTAATTTTTAAGGGTAATTTTTTTTTTAGGAATTGTAAGGGTAAATTTAATTACCTTTTAAAGACCTAATTATAAAATAGGCTAGACTATCTGTTCTTTTTAAATCCAATTCAATGCTGTAATCTGTTGTGTTATATTTGAATCTCTAATTGGTATATGAACCGCTTGTGCATTGTTTACTGAGAATTGTATTGGTTTTTAATATTGTTTTTTTCCCCATAAGCAATGCAATCAAGCCCTATGATATGTAAGAGCTCATAGTGCGTAGGATCAGGATACTCCTTAATAAAAATCAGCAAGGAGGATCATATTTTGCTAGACATTCCCAAGTACATCCAAACTTATTTAAGTAGCTCTTGATGTTATTTCTTATAATTCAAATATAGTTTATAATATAATTTTTGTAATGGTAGTTTTTTAGTTAGTTTAGATTTTATTTCCTTGTATTTTAAATAATCCTTCAGTTTTTGAGATTCCTAATTTAGTAAACTTGTCCAATTATAACTATGATTTCCATTCTAATAAATATATATTCATTTATATTTTGTATTTTCAAGGGGTCTTTCCAGATTCACAGATTTTCTTACCTTACACTTTGCAGAATGGCAATGGTAGTTTCGCTACATATGAGCTCACAAGATCTTACAATTGGTTGGAGGTAATATCTATCAAATGTTTCTTGCCTTTGCTGTTTTACTTAATTTATCTTTTTAATTCTGCATTTTTTATGAAATTGGTTAAATAAAAGCCCCATTCTCTAATAATCTCTAGCACACATAGGTGATGTTTGATAATACCATTCAGCACTTAAAAATAAAATTTTCAGCACTTTATCGTTTTAAGTTGTTTGGCAACGTGTTTCTTAAAAGTGTCAATTAAGTAAAAAACCACTTAAAATGGTAAGTTAAAAATTTTAATTTAAAATTTATATTGAATATAATAAGTGATTAGATTTTTAAATATTTTTACAATTTAAAAATTATATCATTTATTTTATTCAACACTTAAAATTCAGTATTTAATTTTTAGTTTTACTAAACACCACCTTAGTATTAAAACATATGTGTACCCCCCATTCTTTGAACCTTCTTACATGGGTAGAAGTTATTGATTGTTTGATATCAATGTTGCCTAAAAAAATTACTTGGCTTATGTGTTGGTCTCTTCTATTTCATGGGACTTGTGTGCATATGCTTTTTATTCTGCTTATGATAGTGTTCCCTTTTAGAAAACTTACTTTTACATTGTTAGGAGCAGTGTAAAAATGAAGAATGTTTATGTCTATTATTTCAAATGTTTGGTATTCCATTTCTGCTTTGATTATTTCTGTAATCTAAGTAGAACCAGAAGAAATGGAATGATTACTTGCATTATTCATCAATTGTTTAGGTGTTTATATACAAGTCTAGGAGTACTAATTAGGAAGAAAGATCTCCTATATTAATACAATAAATCAGCTAATGAATACCTATAAATCAGTATATACAAAACTTCCTATTCTAGCTATATACAGTCTGTAACAATTTCAAATGTTTGGTATTCCACTTCTTCTTTGATGTCACTAATCAAACTGAAATTTGATTACATGTTTGTGATAGATGAGTGCAAGTGTGTATGGATGGAATCTTGAGTTACCAATGAAAATTTTAATCTAGAGGGTGTAAACAAGCCAGAACAAGCTGAGTTCTTAGCTGTTCAAGCTCTGCTTGGTCAGTCCTTTGCCAGCCAAACTTGGCTCAAGCTTGACTGAGCCTCAAAAAGTCTCGTGCAAGCTCATCTTGGTTAAATTCCACTTAGACTCTTGCTTGATTTAAGTTTGGGTCTGTAACATCAACTAGTAAAGCCAAGGATCAAAAGACCACAAACTTAAAAGTTTTAAACTAATTATCTAACATCCATCTACAACTGCCTTGGGCCCAAGTAGGCCTGCATGGACAAAAGAAAAAAGTGCATGAGAGGAGGAGCTTTTGAATACAAAAGGCAAGCTTTACTACCTCCCTCCATTGATATTTGATAGAGCTTTATTTGTTGTCCAGATTTTATTGCCAAGCCAAATGATATTTAATGCTAATATCTTTTGTTTTGACTTATAAATAACTTATCATCACACAGATTTCACAATATACTACAATTCTAGACCAATAGCCATATTCATTGTTGTAAAGCCAAATTTAATGGCCTAAAAAATTAGTAATTTAAAAGCTCGTTTTTAAGATAAGAAAAATATCATTGAGAAAGAAAGGACTAGAAATCCTCCTACAACTCAAGCCAAATAGCAACAAGAAACATAAAACAGAATCTAAAAAGGTAATGCCCTCCAATTGAGGTGGATAACATTCAAAGAAACCCATTTGAAAGCTCCCAAAGCATAAGCCCAAATAGAACCCAAAAACACCACCTTGTCCCACAACTAACTGATGGATATGCTCTATTTTTAAAGATACACGTTTATTGACTTCTAACTATGAAAATGAACAGTAATTGAACATAAAACAAGCCTATTCATGGTTATAATCGAGCTGAATTCGCCTTTGTTTGTGTTCAATTTGTTATTGAAAGAGCCTAAAATTTGTGTACTCAAGTCATTCATCGTCTTAAAGGGTGTTTGATAATCCAACTTATTACTTAATTTAATATTTTCAGCACTTATTAATTTTAAGATGGTTTAATAACATAAAATGTTCTCAACTTAAAATTTTTAATTAAGTTAAAAACCACTTAAAATGGTAAGTTAAAATATTTGACTTAATACTGAACACACTCAATTATTAAGTTTTTAAATTTTTTTATTAAAATGACTTTTATAACCTTAAGCCATCATAACATGTACCTCTCTCTCAATTTTCTTTATATTATAATTATTTTTTTAAAACTTAAGTCACGTTTGCCTTTATGTTTATTTTTTAAAAACTTATGAGAAATATTATCCTAATATGATTGTTGTTTCTAAATTTTTTGTTTATGATTTTTTATTTTTTTTAATTTCAAAACTGCGTTTAATGGTTAAAATTTAAATATCAATATCACATGATTAATTATGTCCAATAAAGAAGTTTAATAATTTTCAGTAATAACAGTTATCAAACATATTGATTATATTCAGCGCTTACAATTTCATTATTTATTATATTCAGCACTTAATTTTTCATTGCTTAGTTTTCAATTTTATCAAATATCACATTAGTAAAGGATTTTTGTATAGAGCTCATTCCCAAGCTCTTTACCCATCACACTAGTTCATTTGTAGCCCTATGAAGATATTGTCTGTTGCTCATTGCATGTTGCAGTTACTTCACATTTATTCATATCCTTGTTTTGCTTTGAAGTATGTACCAAGTAGGAATGAAACTTTATCTCTGCATTTATCTTGGCAATTAATTCTATCATTTTATTACTTTCCCCCACCTCAACTTTGCCATTTCAGTTGATCAACCCTGCTGAAACTTTTGGCGACATTGTTATTGATTACCCGTAAGTTGTCTGTACATTCAGTTAAATCTACCGCTATATTCACGTCTATTTCATTATTAGAATTCAACACTAACTTTTAACATTTCTGTAGTTATGTTGAATGTACTTCAGCTGCTATTCAAGCTTTGATGTCATTTAATAAATCACATCCTGAACATCGGCAAGAAGAAATAGCATGCTGTATCAAAAAGGCAACTAAATTCCTGGAAAATATACAAGCAGTGGATGGCTCATGGTTAGCTCCTCTTCCCTCGAAAAAATTATTTGGATGCCCCATTGCTCAAGACAAACCGTATCCCTCTGGTTTCTTATTTTCTGTGTATTTATTATCAAGATTTTTCAATGTGAGAGTTTTTAAAGTATCTAGTTGTATTATTTCAATTGCTTTGACTGAAAGTTCCATATAATGTTTTAGACTATTTTCAAAATATGAAATTACTGAACAGGTATGGCTCATGGGGTGTTTGCTTTACCTATGGCACATGGTTTGGGATAAAAGGGTTGGTGGCTGCTGGAAAGAACTACAATAATTGCTCTAGTATTCGTAAAGCTTGTGATTTTCTGCTATCTAAACAGCGCCCTTCTGGTGGCTGGGGAGAGAGTTACCTTTCATGTCAAAAAAAGGTAAATTGATGCCTTTTCAAATATTTATATATATTTATATTTATCTTTTCTGAGGCATTTAAACAACATGATAATAATCTTTAGTTGTCTCATGAATTTGAAAGGTGTGATATATTTTCCAAGTAATGGCTTGTAAAGAATATGCAACAGTGGATATGCTTTAAGGTTCTCATAACTAGTAGGAAAAGAGTGACATTTATTAAAATATATAAAAGTGAAGTCCAAGGATAAGAATAGGAAAATAAGAGTGAAGGAGATAACAGCGGCCAAACAATCTTATTCTTGAACAAGAATCCTTTAATCACAAAAGATGAAAATTGCTTGAGAAATAAGCTATAGTAGTTGCCTAATGTCTACAAAGAAAGGAAAAGTTGAATAAACTCCTGAAACTAGTGTAGGCTGCAGCCAAACAAACTGTATTTAAAGTGAGACTGTCTGCATGCTGATTGTGTTAGAATGTAGATGTTTCTTTCTTCAAAAAATTTCAGTTGCATTAAAAGATTATTAAACATTTCAAAACAAGTTATCCTAGGTTTATCCCTTGTGTTCTTCCCTTTTGTAACTTTTTTTGTACCATTTGCCCTGCTGGTTTATGATGCATTGCATGCTCAAATCATCTTCACCACCTCTCTCAACTTATGTTTGGTAGGTGCCACTTCCACCTTTTTATGAATGCGCATATTGCTTAATTTGGTCATATCCCCACACATTAATCTTAGTATCCTCATGCTTGGCCAAGTTGTGGTCTTGAAAAATTTCCTTTTCAACTTGGGATTTTATCATATGACACTTTGTTGTTGTCGAAAGTGCAAGGCAAGAAAGCTTCCTTTTGGCTATGGTGCTAGTTTAGAAAAGAAAAAACTCTAGTGTGTTAGTGCAAAGTGAGCAACAGGGTGGGTTGTATTTTTCCAAATAGAAAGTTAAAAAGAAAAAGAAAAATAAAAAACTTTTTTGTGTGCTTCATAAACTCAACTCAACTCAATTCAATTGAGCCTTAATTCCAAAATTAATTGGGGTCGGCCGTATGGATTCTTTGTTTCCACTCTAAACAATTTTATACGACGTCTTATTATAATTGTAATGCCTCTAAATCATACTGTATTTCTCTCCTCCAAGTTTGTTTAGGTTTACCCCTTCCTTTCTTCCTCTCCTCTATCATGATGTGCTCAACCTTCCTAATCGGAGCCTCCCTAGGTCTCCACTTCACGTGCCCAAATCATCTTAATCTCCACTCTTATCTTGTCCTCAATCGATGCGACTCTCAATTTATCTCTAATGCTTTCATTACGTATCTTATCCGTTCTAGTATGATCACATATTCATCTTAGCATCCTCATCTCGGTAAGACTCATCTTCGATACATGTTGTCCCTTTATTGTCCAACACTCGCTACCATATAATATAGCTGGTCGAATAGCCGTACGGTGGAATTTTTCTTTCAATTTATTGGGAATCTTGTAGTCACATAGGACTTCCGTGGCAAGCATCCATTTCAACCACCCAGCTTTTATCCTATGACTAACATCCTCCTCACAATTTCTATCTCCTTGAAGGATTGAACATAGATATTTAAAATGGGTGCTTTGGGACAAATACGCTCCATCCAAGCTAACTCCATCATTATCCTCACTTCAGCCTTCACTAAACTTGCAATGCATGTATTTCGTCTTGGTTCTACTTAACTTGAAACCCTTGGACTCCAAAGTGCTCCTCCACAATTCTAACTTTCTATTAACTCCTTCCTGTGTCTTATCTACCAGCACGATATCGTCTGCAAACATCATGCATTAAGGGATTTCCTCTTGTATATGCTTTGTTAATTCATCCATAACCAAAGCAAAGAGGTAAGGGCTCACTGCGGACCCTTGATGCAACCCAACTGAGATAAGAAAGTCTCCTGAGTCTCCTTCAACTGTGCGCACACTAATAATCGCTCCTTCATACATGTCCTTCAAAACTTGTATGTACCTAATTGATATCCTCTTACATTCTAAACCCACCATAAACTTCTCTTGGGACTCTGTCATAAGCTTTCTCCAAGTTAATGAAAACTATATGCAAGTCTTTCCTCGTATCTTTGTATTTCTCCATCAAGCTTCTAATGAGAAAGATTGCTTCCATGGTTGATCGACTTAGCATGAACCCTAATTGGTTGGCAGAGATAGATGTAACACTATGTAAGCGATGTTATATAACTCTAACTTCAAAGTATGAGTCATGAGCTTAATTCCCCTGTAGTTTGAGCAACTTTGAATGTCTCCCTTGTGTGCTTCATATATGGAAAAAATCAAAATGATAGGTTCATTATAAATGATGTTGCTTAACTTGTTAAATATCACGCCCATGAGGTCTTGAGTCCATATGGCATATGCCTTTTCTTAAAATTATGTGTAGGTGAAATATGGGTAGCCAACACTAGTGAAGCCAAAAATTGTGCCACAAGGGGCACTGAAGTTGTAGCACTCTAATTTTAAGCATAGCTATATCAGAAAGTCTTACTATTAACAAAAATATAATATTTTATTTTAAAACATTAAAAATCAATTCCATAGGTGAAAGTAAAGAAGTTATTTTTATTAACTTATAAATATAGGGATCTGTGAATAATTTATAGAACATTAAGCATGCTTAAAAAAAAAAATCATGTTTATAATTCGTGGAATTTAGTAAAAAAAATTTCTTTATATATTGTAGCCATTCCTAGGAAATAAAAGTAAAGATACTATAACTAAAATGTTGCATTTAGTGATTAAAAAAGATAGTTTTACATTTTTCCATCTATGAGCAAAAGACCAAACTTTTTAAATTACATATACTAAAATTATTGACGTACTAAACCAGAAAAAGAAAAGACTTGATAATCTTGTGAATGTCAAACTTTGGGATGATTTTCAATTCCATTTACGATGAGAAGTTATTTAAGTATTCAAGTATTAATGTATACATAAAATTGAGTCTTGATGATCTTTTAAAAAAATTGCAAGGTAGTGCCAAACTACTGTTATGGTCTGGTTCTGCAATACTGTAGCTATTACTTATACGGTTTCCAATACCATCATTTTAAAACCCTGATTGACAAACCCTAGATACAATTGCTGCCAATTTTAAAGTATATGATCTAAATTGGTAAAATTAAAAGAATGATCTAGAATTTAGAATTTTCACAAAGTTCAAGATTTATAGGATCATCAACCTAAAATAATTATAGCTATTCCAAAAAATTATGCTACAATTGAAACTTTTCTATGCATTAAATGCAATTAATCATGCCACAGGATTTAACCATGTTATTTCATTTGAACTTAAATGAAACCCATAATGTAGAGTGGAGAAGTTCATTTTGGCAAGATTCATTTGAGTTTTGACTTAGGCTCTGTTTGCTTCAGAAAATATTCTTGTTAAGTAACAGATTGTGGGACATAGTTACACTTGTTAGCTTTGATTCTTGTTAGCATGAGATTACAATGTTCAAAAATATTTTTCATATTTAGGGTCTTTGTTCTCTTCTCATTTCTTTTTTCTTTTTCTCTGTAGCATAGGAAAAATGTTATTGTGTGTTCAATAGACATTGTATACTGTCTTATACACTAATATTTGTCTTTTTTTTTTTTTTTTAATCATGTACAGGTTTATTCTCATCTTGAAGACGACAATTCTCACTTGGTAAACACAGCTTGGGCTATGTTGAGTCTTATTGATGCTGGGCAGGTAGACATTGAGTTTTACTGTTTTGATATGGATTAACTTGATATGTTGAGTAATTATCATTTGATCTTTTCTAGAATCTTGTTTGCAGTATTTGATATTTTTGGAAAATGAATTTTTGCTCTTTTACGAAGTGTTAAATCACATAAATACTTTTGATGGCTTGCGTGTTGTGTGTAACAATCTATGTTACGAATTTGCATAGAATGTTTTATATCAATAGGATTGCATTTGTTGTAGTTGTTGAGATTTTTGCTTAAAATCCAAACAAAATCAAGAAAGGAATGGTGATCCATAAATTTAGGAAGTTTAGTTAGTGTTAGGTTGATTTGTTGTTGATTGAAAGAGCCATTCTCTTGCTATAAAAGAGACGCTTCTCTACTATAAAAGTGTGGGAGTTAGAGTGCGAATTAGAGTGAGAAAGTGAGAGAAAGAAAGAGAGAAAATTTTATGTATTGGTCTGAAAATGAAGAAGAAAAAGAAGAGAAAGAAAATGTGGTATTGTTTCTTTTGTTTTTGCTAGTCTATATGCAGCTTTTTCTAATGATAATTATGAGTTTGAAGTTCCAAATTTCAGTCTCTGTTTTCTTGTTTTTTGTATGTTTTGTGAGTTATGTTATCCAACAGCATTTTGTGGTTATCGAAATGCAACTGGTTTCATTTCAGAACCTTCTCTGTGCTTATCTTTGACATAGAATTTTCACTTATGCCTTTTTAAATGTTGAGCAGGCTGAAAGAGATCCAATACCACTGCACCGTGCGGCAAGATATTTAATAAATACTCAAATGGAGAATGGAGATTTTCCACAACAGGTAATTTTGCAATTTATAATGTGTTGTTTAACTTGTGTTTGAATTGCATTGCTAACAAAAACAAATCCAGTAGATGTGCAAGATGCATGTTTTAATTTCTTTTTCATATTAACAGAACTTACAGGGAAAAATTATTCTGCAAAAAAACTTTTCATCTACTTGAAATTCTCAGTGGTATATTTTGTAGTAGGTCTTGAACAAATTAAAGCATGTAGGTGTTCCCTTCATTTTTTGATCCTTGTTTTGTGGTTTATGACACTAAATTACACGTATCTAATTCTAGAAATCTTTGTGACATTCTAAATTACACATATTACACCTTAAACATTACATTACTCTCTCTCTAATAAGTTAGTTTTTTGACAGTTAATCAGATTTTTTT
>CATKHJ010220658.1:0-18980 GCA_949750685.1 Vernicia montana | reverse complement strand
AAAATAATATATACATATGAAAAAAATGAGATAAACTCATTTTTTTTTAAATTAAAACAATACAAAGGCTAAAATGATTTAATTAATAGTAATAATAATAATTAATGAAAAGATAGCATGAAATCCAACCAAAATCAATTGCCATCATCAACAATAAAAAAAAAACAAAAGTAACAAAATGCAAATAGTGCATTTTTTTTAATAAAAAGTAAAAGGAGAGCATAAAAATAAATGAGAGAGGGTAAAAACATAAAAAAATAAAAGTGAGAGTAAAATTATAATTAAAAATTAAAAAAGAGTACATGGGGTAATTTCCTCTATAAAAAATTCTAACAAGAAGAAGAACAGAATTGCTAGATCCCCAAATTAGAGCAAAGCCCAACATTTTAAATGCGCGGTTCATCTGAAATTCCAAAGCCCGCGAGTTTGTGGGCCACAACGATTCTATGGCCCATCAAATAAATGACCTCTTTAGTTTAGGCTTGGCTTGTTGGGTTCATTTTGAATATAGGAGTTTTATCCTCCAACTAAATATATATTTTTTTTAATTTTTTTTAAAAATATCATTTTTTTTTTAGGTTTTTAAAAATGATCTTTTTTTTATATCTATAATATACTTGTGATATACTTATGATATATTTTTAAAAGTAAGGCATTTTTGGAATAAAAAATTTAATAAATGTATTTTTGAAAGAAAAAAAAAAACAAATATTTTATCTTCTTAGAGTATTTATGTAAATTTTTTTTTTATCCCACTTTATAATTTCATCCAAACGTTAATAAAAAAAATTCAAATTCAAACTCGAAATCTCTTTCTTTATTCTGAAAAGGAAAGAAAGATCATCATTTTGGTAAATTTAGAAAATTTTTTATTTTTTTAATATTTTTGAAATTTTTTGAAACGGGAATCTATTAATATTTTTTCTTAGCATTGAAGGAACGAGAAATTCCAATTTATTGTCTAATGTATAGTTAGGTTATGCCTATGAGTACAGAAGCTATTAATATTGTGTTGTCAACTCGGGACCAAACATTCATATTGACATTTTCTTAAAAAAGAAAATTCATATTGGCATTGATTAGCAAGAATTAAATAATTTTTTTTTTTTTAATAACTCGGATAACTATCCATTAACCTATCCTTTCTTTTGTTGTTTTTTTTTTTTTTTTTTTCTTTTTCTGGTAAAGAAAAAAAAGGTATATAACAAAAATGAAACTGACTCAAGTTACTTAGCCCGCCTAGCCTAATATCATCCTACTACGCTGCCCATATTTTCCATTATCCTAACAAGAAAAGGTTTTAAAGAGATATCTATACAGACTACAAGTTTCCCTCTTTTTTATTTTATTTTATTTTTTATTTTTCTTTTAAATTTAAATTTTGTATATATCTTTCTCGAGTTCAAGAGCCATACATACCATGTGTCCACTCAAAGTTAGGGCATTTGCATATAATTTTTTTATAAATCCTAACCTCCCCTTTTCTTTTTATAGATTATTTTCTCCTAAAATTTTTTTCTTGAGCTACCACCTTTCTTCTTTTTTAATTAATGGTGATTTTTTTTTTCTTTTTAAATTATCTATTAAATAAATACATATATTTTTTAATTCTGTTAATCTATGTCTTTTCTAATATGAATTTATTATTAATAGTATTGTTTTTAGTTCTTCTTTTAAGATTTTTTTTTTCCCTTAATGAGATTTACTAGTTATTTTTTTTGATAGAAATAATTTGTTTTTCTTTTATAAAAGAATTTCATTCTCTTGTACTATTTATAGTATTCGAGTTGGTTTTGAATTTAGTACTTAATCCCACTCTTTTACTGAAAATTTGGGCCCTCATGCCATGCAAATCATACACTTCTGCTTATTAAACTTTATAAATAATAATTAAAAAAAAAAAACCCACTAATTTTGAGTCAAAAAGTTAACTTAAGTACCATTTGAAAAATGAATTTATCCGGACTTTTATATTAATCAGAGTAATATTTTTCATTTTTAGGTATATAAATATCTCTTACTTAATCTTGATGGATATAAATAATAATATAAATATCTCTTACTTAATCTTGATGGATATAAATAATAATTTACTTTCCACATGATTAACTATAGAAAGATTAGTCACGTTATCAATGGCTGCAATATATATATATCGTTTTATATATGTTATGTCGATCATTTGTGTGAGAGAAGAAAAGACCTTGCTGATGGAGATGGAGATAAGGTGGTGTTAATTCTTAATTTCTCTCTGGTTGTCATGACTTACTAATATATATACATATAAAAGTTGAGATAATTAGTTATTATAATTGAAATCTGTCACATGTCATGTCTTAAATTTTAAGAATGAATTTAAAATTGATTTTTGCTAGAACGAAGTCAACAGTTTTTAAATTTCTGTTTTAGATTTTTATAATTTTATTTTAAATTATTTTTTAATATAAATCAATAAAAAAAATAATTAAAATAACACTAATACAACGCAAAGACACACAACTAGTAACTATTTAAAAGGCAGGCATGATGATCCCATTTCGAAAGCAAAGAACCACAAAAAATAGAAGACAATCTTAGAGTGGGGCAAGCTAAGGTTTTTTCCTTTTGTAAAAGTCGGTGCAATGTTGATGCTTTCACCTCATGGAAATCAAGGATGATTATGTTTCTCTGACTAGACTTTTTTTGTCCCATTTCAATATTTAATCCCTTATTAATTTATTATATTTATTTAATTTAATTCATCTTTACTATAAAACCTCAAAGTTATACAATTTGATATTAGGGATGAGTACGAGACCCGGAAATTTTAAACCGACTCGAATCTCCAAATCAAATTATATTGTTATACATATATCGGGATGCTATCGGGAATACATTGATCTCAGTATTGAAAACCGAATCGACCCAAATTAAATTAGAATTGAAATTGAATCTCAAGATATGTAACAATTAATTAATTTATATATAATGATATAAATTTATTTATAATATATAATATATATCTTATATCTTATATCTTATATGTGTATTTATATTTATATAATTATAAATTTATAATATATATATATATATACTTATATATTTATTTGTATTTATATAATTATAAATTTATAATATATAGTATATATATTATAAATTTATATTTAAATCTTCGAATTGAATCGAATCATATTCGAATTGAAACTGAATATCTAAATATCTGAATCTCCGAATCATTATGTATGAAATTATTAAGACAATTTAGTATAAATATTTTCTTTAAACAAGTTGATACCTATTTTTCAATATTCAAATTCTTAAAATTTTAATTCGATTGAAAATTTCCGACTTTACTCCAACAGTGCTTACCCCTACTGGAGATGTCATATTATTGCAACTTTGGCCATCGATCCTCACTCAATTAATCCATCCATATTGAGATATCATATTCTAAAGCACATGCATGACACTCAAATTTAAACATTAATTAATTAAAATGACAGTCAAGTCAAGACTACTAGATATGGGCTTTTTCCTTTTTCTTCTCTTTTTGTTTTTTATACATTTTTTAAGCAATTAAGATTAGTTTCAAATAATTGGTGTTTTAATATAATAATAAGGTAGGGGTGTTCAAAACCGGACCGAAACCGTTAAACAGGACTGAAATCGGTCAAATAAAACCAAAATCGAAACCATTTTTCGGTTTTAGTTTCGGTTTGTAACCGAAACCATGAGAAATTTGGTTTTGGTTTCGGTTTCTATTAAAAACCGAAACCAAAATCAAAATCATCGGTTTCAAACCGAAACCGACAGTTCAATTAAACCGATTATGCCTTTAGAAAATATTTCTATTAGTCTTACATATGTCTTCTATTAGCCTTAATTGATTGAGATAAGGTAAAATAATATTTATAAAAAATAAAAATGATGTAACAAAACTATACTGGCTTTGATTTCTCTTAATTTTAAGAGAATATATAATTAACTTAATTAATGTATGAATTAAATGCAAGCATTTGTTTAATAAATTTCATTGTTTAATTAAAATTTTATTTTAAATTATTTCATTATTTTATGCCTATTGTTTAATTGAAATTAATATAATAAAGAAATCAATTTAAAACTAGTTTTAGATCATAATAAAAAAAATAAAAAAAAAAAAACTGATTTCAAATCAAAACCGGTCAGTTTTAAACCAAAATCAAAATTGTAATAATCGATTATAGTTTTGGTTTGAACATTTTATTAAACTAAAATCGTCGGTTTCAAATCAAAACCGACGATTTAATTAAATCGATCATGCCTATAATAAGGTGAAGATGTCTTATTCGAATCTTATCAATATTAAATTTTTAACACTAAATGTTAAAAAAAATTTAGCTTCAAGTTTAGTCATAAAATAATTAGGACAAGTTCCGTGACCATATCGCAAATGATTTTGGTTGCACAAGCCCTGCAATCTCTCTAATTAAATTATGTCTACTTTTCCACTGTATTACCTTGGAAATGTCACTAATTCACACCATTAGCTAGCTAGTTCACCATTTTCTCAAAATAACCTTTTTTTTTTTATTTTTTTCTTACATATAACATATTTAAAATCCGACTTTTCCAATAAAAAATAAATTTTTTTATTAGATTATTAGCATATTATTTACATCTTATATGATCTCTAAAAGTATATATATGTTCAAAAATTTCATCCCAGTATAAAGATAGTGAAATTCTCTCCAAACATATCTAATGGGTGATAAAGCATACAATTAATTATATAATATTATTTCTACATGCATATCATTTATATTAATTAATAATGTGGTATTAAAAAAGATTATATCATACTATGTGGAAATTAATCTCTCTTTAAGAATTGATGGCAATTATAATGCTTAAAGTGGAGTTAGTGATAACGTAGATTACAATCAAGAAACCAAGTTGTAGTAGAAATGCAGACAAAAGTAGTGGTGGCTTCCTTGACATGGACGGTATATATAAATGTAAAATGGAAAAAGCCAAACAAAGAGCACAATCCCACACTCTTACTGGTGGGTTGGCCATAAAGACCGGAACACATCTGAAACCTTATCTCCAACACCACCACCACCTCTCTTCTTCGTCCTCTTTATCATTTCCTTTTAGAATCGAACGCTCCATCATGCCAAATCATTTGTAGGCTCCACCTGTCTAGCTATCCCTTGCCGCCACCCACTCACCCCCACGCGTCACTGTCTCAACACAACATCCTGGCATCCCATGTCTATATATATATGCACTCCATTGCCTTCTTAAATCTTCCCAGTATATAAATATTGTATATATATATATATATATATATATATATATATATATATATATATGTCAAAGTTGATGTCTATCTACTCGATCAAAGCTAGCAAGCTAGAAACTTGTCAATGAAGGATTGGATATAATTCTATCTTAATGCTTATGCTAAACCACTTTTCTTAACCTAATCATTTGTAAATTACTTTTAATTAAGTCCTGTCTCCAAGCTTTTGTTCCCTCTTCCTCTTTTAATAGTTAAAATCAAAATCTAAGTGTTCAGATATCACAAGTTGGATCTTCAAATTTATTTTTTATTCATATTAAATTATATTATTTTATATAATTATAATTATAAATTTAATATTTGATATATTTGCATTATATAATCTCTCAAATATATACATATCCTATGGTTAAAAGTCTAATCAGTATATAATTCTTAATCATGACCCACACAATAAATGCATTGAACTAACAGATTCGTCGGTGGATTACTCGTACTATTTCGGGTATGATTTCCCATCACTTGATTACACAGCAAAAAGATGCCACCTTTCAGAATTCAAGTTTTGTTCACTTCTACTAGTAGTGGAGATGGGTACCCACTTCAATAGCACAATATTGTTTTCCCAGTTTTATTAAAAAAATATATCATGTTTAACATGTTAATTACAAATCAATTTATCCTATGTTTTATAATTTAGAAAATCAGGAATTCATTTTAAATTTCAATATATTAATATTTTTTTACTTATTTAATATTATTTTTTTCAACGTCTAATAAAAAATATGTTTTAGAAAATTTGTAATAATCAGTTCTACTAATATATAGGTGACAAGAAAGGATATTCTTATCTACACTAAATATATAGATTTATCTTATATACTAAATTAATGAGTAATGAGATATTTTAGTTAATATGATTTTTTTATCTTTTTTTTTTAATTCAATGAAAAGACACTGATACTTTTTTTTTTTTTTATTTCATGTGTTTTTATCTTATTAAATTATTATATGTACCCAGTATAGACAAAATTTAACCATTGAATATGTGTGTTTGTAAAGATGATTAGTTTAGTTCAGAACTCCACATCAATTTCGTTAAGAAAAGAACCGGGTTCTTTTAATTTGCTAGTTAAATTGTATTTCATGGATACCATAATATTTAGGTTGAAAATTATAAACAGGATGCTTTTTATAGGGTCCTTCCAAAGGCAGGTCGATAATGATTGGATATCTCTTTCTATCTTCACCCATATTCACCAAAATGGTAGGTCATATACATCTATAAACCCCAATAATATTCTCATAGCAATTAGTACTTTAAGAGCAAACACAATCAATAATGCCTGTTGAATTGTTTTTCCCACATCACATCATATAATATATAACAATATATATATGTATATATGTATTATGTATATATATATATATATATATATAGCATATTGAAGCATATGGAAAATACCTAGCTAGTTAGTTCCTGTTCTTAGTTGTTTCCCTTAAGGAGGGCACCTTCTTTTATCATCAACAAACTAACCTCATTAGTCAATCCACTAACAATATGGACAATGCCCCATTATGCATTACACTCACTACAATAGTGCTACAAGTGGCTTTCACCTACAAAATTTGTTTGAAGTTTAAATTTAACTTCATATAATTGGTAACATGTACTTAGCATGTATTAAAAAAAAGATTTTATATACTTTCTGATATATAATTTAATAGTGATTATTGTTTCTTAATTAAGTAATTTGCAAAATGATGTAAAGTTTAGAGTAAATTTATGCATTAGGCCTATATAAAAATATAAAATTTATTTCATATTGATAAATAAGTTTACTCTTTTTATTATTAATCATGTTTATTTCTAGAGCAAGAAAATTAAAAAAAAAAATACTTCCTCTCTTTTATCAATTTTTTATTATGAATTTATCACTGTGCACAAAATTATAAGTTGTTATACCAACTTGCCATTAAAAAAATGGAAAAAAAAATTATTTAGTCATAAATCTGGTTTATATTAGGTCAAAATAATCAAAGATGACTTTTTCAAAGTTGATGTCCTAAAGAAGAGTAGTGAAAATGGGATATATAAGTAGTAAAGCTTACAAGGTTCCATATCTTATGAGTGAAGTGATGTGGTGGGGAACATTTGGGTGGTCTGTGATTAGTAGTACACAAAAGCACCACAGTTGATGGGTCTCCATCTAATTAACGCTAACAGATGTTGTCTCCTATATTTAATTTAGATTAATCATCACTAATTAAATTCACTATCATAATCATCAACAATCCATAACAATCTTGTTTATTCCTTTTAATCACAACCATACACACATATAAGATGAATTTGGTATTGCTGTTGGACATCCAGCTTTTGAAATTTTAAAAATTTATTTTTTTCATTTATTTTTAAAAAAAATATAGTTTATCATATTTCTCTCAAAAGTTGATTACCAAATAGTAATTATAAAAAAAAATCAAAAATCAAAAGTTGATGGAAAAAAATAATGTCAAACTGATTTATATACAGAAACGGTACTACATTATTTTTAGGCCCTTCAAACTTTTCAAATTTTATTTTTCATTCATATTTTATATATATATATATATTTTTAAATAAATATATATACATTGGCCCCAAATTTTTGAAACTTTCATTTTTTTTTCCTATATCTTTTATACATATTTCTATATATGTGTATAGAAGTATAAATATAGGATAATTTAAAGTTAAAAAATTACTCATACTATCATATAAATTCAAAAAAAAAATATTATTGCATTTGATTCTCCAAATTTTCATATCTAGTTCCACCTATGCATACGTACACACATATAAAATATTAGGACTTAGGAGAAATAGAAAAGCAATGGTTGGAATAATAATTATCTTTATTATGTGCTCTAATGTACACCCCCACTTTCCATGTGATTCCACGTATGCTATCAATTGTATATGCATCCCATATACAATGTATGCTTAATTAAAGAGAAAGATGTGTATCGATGGTCAACCTATGATGACAAAGAGACATAGGAATTTTTTCATAATCCCACAAACCAGATTCCTTAATTACTATACCTAAAATTTCTTTCTTTATTTTCTTTCATTAATAATCAGTCCCCACTCCCCACACACTCTCTCCCCCAAGAAAACATCTAATAACATATTTACAAACAGACTTTCCTCAACCTTTACAATATTTCTTTAATTCTTTCAAGAACCCTCTTATCTTTCAAGATTTTATGCTCAAAATACTAATTACAAATATGGGTTTTGGAGTTTCTGATGGTGTTTGTAACACAGGTCTTGGTCTAGGCCTAATTAGATGCCATGACAAGCAAGAAAATTGTTCTCAATCAGATCATCAACAAAAGAATAAGAAGATCAAATTAGTCTCCTTGAAATATGATCATATGTTCCCATCTCTTACATTAGGCCCTCCACTAGATGCAGATTTGCAGCCACAACCACAACCATCATCATCTCCTAGCACTGCAGTTTCCTCATTTTCTAATAACTCCATAAGTGTCAAGAAAGAGAGAGATTTTGGCGGTAGTGGTGAAGAAGTAGAATTGGAAAGAGTCATTTCTTCTTCAAGAGTTAGTGATGAAGATGAAGAAGGAAGTCCTAGAAAGAAACTTAGACTTACCAAACAACAAGCTGCTATTTTGGAAGACAGCTTCAAACAACACAGCACTCTCAATCCTGTATATATTTATATATACACACACCATTTTTATTTTCTTTATGATTTTTATAAATAAGATCTTGAATTAATTTATTCTTTTCTTGAATTATTAGAAGCAAAAGCAAGCCTTAGCAGAGCAACTCAATCTCAGGCCACGTCAAGTAGAAGTTTGGTTCCAGAATAGAAGAGCCAGGTAATCAACTATAATTTTTATATTATTAAAGATTGTTATTTTAGAATCCACAGATTTATCCTGTAGGCAATAAATACATATCTCAACTTGGATAAAATTCTAAGTTCGAGTTCCCAAATCAAAAATTTTTTTATTTGATTTTATGCATATATATATGATTGATTAGGACTAAGCTGAAGCAAACGGAGGTAGACTGTGAAGTGTTGAAGAAATGTTGTGAAACGCTAACGGAAGAGAACAAGAGGCTACAAAAGGAATTACAAGAACTTAAATCTTTGAAATTACAGGCAGCACCGTTTTATATGCAGCTCCCTGCAGCCACCCTCACCATGTGCCCTTCTTGTGAGAGGATTGGCAGTGGCGGAGACGCCTCTTCTACTACTTTAACGGTTGGACCAAAGCCTCATCATTTCTATAGTCCCTTCACTCACCCTTCTGCAGCCTGCTAATTAATTAATTAAGCAACCTAGCTATATATATATATATATGAGGCATATATGAACATTAGTATTATATTTGTTCATAGCTTCAACTGTGTCATATAATTAATTAAGCTAATTTTGCAGAGTACTAGACGTCTTCCTTCATTTTTCTCTTCTCTTTTTCATTTGTACACTTGCTATATATGCTAGCTAGCTAGCTTGTAAAGTCTTAACAAAATTTCTATTAAGAAATTTACTTTTAGTTTATTTGTATAATTAACAATCTTAATTTTGATCCTTTAGAAATTAGAATGGAGAATTAATTAAATTTTGCTGATATTCCCCACTATTTTTGTACGAAAAGCTGTTCTTAATTACTATATAGTTTTTTTTTTTTAAATGTACAAACACACACACACAAATAAAAAATAGATACGTACACATCTCAAAATCATGACAATTTTGAAAAAATACACTGCTCTTAGATATAATAATAAAGAGATATTCTTAGGTAAAGGGCCCTCACAAAATCACATTTCACATATATAATTATTAGGAAGTAGGTTTAATTATATATTGGAGAAAGGTATATATCCACCCACCTAATAAGTTCAGTTTGCTTCAAGCTTTAGTCTTTAGGGCAAGTTGACACTATATATATATGAATATTATTCATTAGTTTGATTATTATTGACGCATTTGATGATGTCATGAGTCTCTGTTAGAAGGATTTCTAGTATATATAATTATATTCCTGTAGCAAATACAAAGCTTAATTAAAGAACTAAAGAATCAGTATATATTTCAAGTATATATATATATATATATATATATATATATATATATATATGTAGGTGTGGAATAATAATGTAAAGCTCTTTAATTTTAGCACATATTCTGGTGTAGGATACTAGTGGACTCTCTTATTAATTATTTTCATTGTCTTGAAACTAATTAATTAAAAATGATAATTTTAAATGATTTAATTGCATTTGATAAAATAAGAGTAATTATGTAATATTTTGACATAACTTATAATGTAAAATAAAGGTAACTATTGTTTATTTATTTTTTATTGTATGATGTATTCAAATTACATTAGTTTGTGTTAATTTTTTTTTTTTACACAACTTACGTCACCTAGCATTTTCCATTAAAAATAACTAGAAGGAAAAGAAATCAAAGTGGAAACTGGAAATTGAAAATTGAATCTTGCTTATGTTAGTTGAATCAATATTCACAATAAAATATCTCATATAACAAGGATTTATTATAGCATTTATTAAGTTTTTAATATAGATTTGGGAGAATCAACCTTAAAAACTAGCTATTAAGGTTGGGGAGTCTATTTCTATATTAATTACTTAATATATTTATATTTAATCAATATGAGACTTTTTCTCATATTATATTCTTAATAGCCCCCTCAAGTGGCAACTGGACGAAAATAATTTTTTATTAAATTCAGTTGACACTTGTAAATTTATGATATAAACTTAATTGATACAATTGAAAGCCTAACACGAGTGGAGAAACAAATTTGAAAACTCATCACCAGGCAAAAGACAATTAAAAGAAACCCACCACGAGACAAGAATTGAAATCAAACTAAACCCGAAATATAATTAAAATCTCAATCCGAATTATGATAGAACATGAGGTGGTATAAGGATCGATTATACACTGATATCATGTTAAGTTTTTAATATAGATTTGGAAAAATCAACCTTAAAAACTAGCTATTAAAGTTAGGGAGTTCATTTTTATATTAATCATTTAATATATTTGTATTTAATTAATGTGAAATTTTTTTTTTCATATTATATTCTTAATAGCATTCATGAAAATTAACTATGATACTTATCGACTTATTAAACTCGCACCCTTGTAAAGTTCATAAATTTAAAATAACAGTATATTAGATATTCATATCCTAATGAGTCAAATTTTAAAACTGATGATAATGTTTTAATCGATCTTTATATGTAAATTAAGTGTTAATTTGCTAATTCTGCATTAAGATAATACATGTATTAATTTGTTAAATATATAAGTACATTTTGTTAACTCCTATGGTAATAAAATTAGTCTTAATTAATGCGTAGATTTGATCTAATTAAAAAGGAATTCTCACTTTTAAAATGGAATAATTTAAAAATGTTATAATAAGAAAATATAAAAATAATTTCAATACCACCAAACTAATAAAAGTTAAATGTCTAGAATTAAAGATAGACACATACTCTTTCATTATATATACAAAATTTGCAATCAATGAAGAATTAATTTTATATATATATATATATATATATATATATATATATATATATATATATATATATATATATAAAACAAAAATCCTAATATGTATGAATAAGTTTTTAGTTTTATGATACAAAAGTGGTATTTAAAATTGTGAAATTTTTAATTTTTTAAAGCTAAATTTATGGAAAGAAAAAAAAAACCCTAATATATGTATGTGGCCCTGATATTTTTGTGATGTGATCGATCTTTAATTATTTGCATTAATTTAATTATTATGCATATAATTCAACCTATATATAATTGGTTAGGAAGGTGAAGGAAATGTGGTCATTCATGACTCTAGGAAACGTATGATTCTTTCACTCTTTCTTATATGCATGTGATGGTGATTTTTATTTTTATTTTAAATTAAAATAATTCAAGAATTTTAATATTATTTATAAATAATTTTTCAAAGAAAACATTACAAATAAATATTTTTTATCTATAAAAAAAGGAAACTAATTTTTTGAGAAATAAATTACATTAAAATACTTGTAAAATATGAAAGAAAAAAAATATTGTTTTAGTCATTAATATAGATTTAAAAAAAAACTATATTTACTTTTACCATAAAAAAAGAAATGGAAAATTTTATATTTAGTCATTAATAGAAAAAGAGAGAAAAATAATATCATATTTACTTTTAACTGTTATAATAGATTACAGGTTTCTCTTTAAAAATTTGACCAATAAAAAATATATATATTTAAAATGAATGTTACTAACATTCTTCCTTGTGTAATGGGCAAGGTATAAATTTTGTCTTTTTGGCAAAAAAAAAAAAAAAAAAAAGTTTACGTGATTAGGCTAAATACATAAAATTTCAAAACTAGATGACAAGAGTTAATTAAAGAAGTCTAATTAATTAAGGCATCAAACCTATATAAAGTCTAATGGGCGAGGTATATTTTTTTGTTTTTTTTGGCAAAAAGTTTACGTGATTAGGCAAAATACATAAAATTTCAAAACTAGATGACAAGAGTTAATTAAGGCATCAAACCTAGATAAAGTCTAATTGAAAATTTAGCTCACTAATTAATCATTTCTAGAAAAATAATGATTTGATGAAGAAGAAATGCTCACTTGACATCTTTGAATTGCATCTTGTATTAATCAAGTTCTTGTTCTTTCTCATGATTTTTCTTTTTCTTTTTTTTTTTTTTTTGGGGGGGGGGGGGGGGGGGGGGGGGGTTTCTGTTTATCCTTGGCCTCAATCCTTCTAAATTCTAAATAATTATTAATTCTTGCTGTGTGGTACAATGAGTGATTTAGCTATTTAATTGATATAATTAAATACATAAATTAATTATAAAATTATCATTTAGAAACATTAATGATGATGTTGTATTAATACCAACTTCATTGTCATCATCGATATCAACAATTATTTGTAACAATCAATATTTGCATCCCAGTGTACGTGCATTTGCAGCTTATTATCTGAGAAATTTTTTAATTTCCTAGTTTGTTATCAGTAAGTGAGACGAGGTATATTCATATCTTAAGTTTTAATTAATTATTATTATTGTATTAGTTCGTGGCTTTATATATATTTAAAAATAGATTATGATCTCTAAATTTAATATAGTTTCAGTGTGGATGATTTGTCTGAGACAAATTTATTACAGTGTGCGAAAACTGACTCATGATACTACTTTACTAGCAACTGTTAAACCAAAATAAATAAATAAAATAAAATTTAATATAGATATCAACAAACTACAAGGAGTACACAGGACAAATTATATATGCTAATTAAAAGCCTAAAACAGGTGGAATTAGATAGCGAAAAAAATAAAATTTAGTTAATTTGAATGTCGTAATAATCATACATGCTTTTCTTTTTAGTATTAATTAAATCAAGGAGTTTAGGCTCAATACTATTGAAGTTGTTTTTAACTGTGAAATTGCGATTTAAAACCAACTAAATTTTTTATTAACTATAAAAAAAAAATTAACAAAAAAGCCAATGAGGTTGGATAGACAAGGCTTTTATAGCAGCTAGAGGATACAATTACAAAGAAAGAAGGGTCATTGTTAAGCCTATATTATTATGAGGAGCACTAATTAATAATGCAGATTGTGACTCAGCAAAATTGGAATTTTTCTGGAAAAAAAAAGTGAATATAAATCCAGCAAAAGTAAGAATAATAATAAAAAGTTTGCTGTCACCATTTCTCTCTCGTCTCTCCCCCTAGTGTTCACATTAGGCATTATCAGGAAAAGGTAGAGCATTAATTGACGAATTCTAGCTAGTCGCTTCAATTCTCTGTGTCTGAAAAGCAGTTGCCAGCTGATAGTTCTAGTTGATAGCGGTCGATTTGTCCTTGATTATTAAAGAAAATGCTTAATATCCCAAATATTTCAAGAAAATTAGTAGTCATTTCTTGTTATTGAATCTTTAAAAAAGTTCCAAGATAAAAGTTGTATATGGACAAATTAAAGCATAAATTCTAATACCATATTACAGAAATATAAAGAAGAAAAATTAAAAAAATAGTATTTCTTATAATATGTTACAACTTATTTATAATAAAGTTAGAAATATAATAAAGGAAATAAGAATGGTGACCTTAATTAAAGATTAATATATACAAAAATAATTGATACATCCTAATATAAACTGGTCGGCTTAAGCGAACTAGAGACTCGCCCAAACAGTCCTTATCCGACTATAAATATATTATCAATCTCCATATACGATACTGAAAAAAGATGATCCAACTCCAAAAAAGATTCGGCACCATAAGCACATCACTATAAATAGAGCCATTTTTTCCATTAAACGGGTAACATAATTCTAAACATTTCTCAGTGACTAAGAGCTTAATAATCTTCATTTTTTCTTATTTAAGTATTGGAGTGGTCTCCCAAGCACATCGTCTAGACCCTCTAATTCGCTGTCTTGCGGGAACTGAAGATCGCCTACACGTATGCCAGAGATCGAAATTTTTTCTGAGCACATCAATAATTTACAATGTAAATTATTTAATTTAGTATTCGTTCTATTTCATTTTAGTTACAGGTTGTTTTAACAAATTCCATTTTAGTTAGTCAGTCTGTTTTGAAAGTTAGTTTCATTAGCCTCTTATTAGTTTGCTAAGCTGGCACATTTTCTTTACTAGCTTGTATATATATAAACAGATAGCTAGCACTTTGGTGCGTGGATACAGAAATAGACACATGTACTTGACTTGACTTTATTGAATATCAGATATTTTTCTTCTTTAATACTATGTTATTTTCTTGCTTCTATGGTGAATCTGGTTTAGGGTTCACGAATTGTTCATGGTATCAGAGCCTAACCCTTGCTTGGCTGGTCTCTAATTAATTGATTCTATTGGAGTATCGATACTATTGCTGTAATTTTAGAGCTTCAATTTGAGAAGTTTCAATGGAAGAAAATATTGAGAATCAAACGAATCAAAGGCATATAGGTACAATGGTTTTACAATCCAAAATCACTTTACAACAAGTGTTGCACATAGCTGACTTTCAGTTTAATTTGGTGTCAGTCAATAAGTTGACCCAAACAATGAAAATGAGAATCATCTTTTATGATACACATTGTTCATTTTAGGATCTGCAGAGTGAACAAGTGGTGGCAGTTGAGAAAGTCTATGCTGGACTCTATATCCTTGATAAAACCAGTTTCTCTGTAAATACCATAGATTGCCCTTTACCAAAAGTCAAATTTATACTACTCAGCCTTTCCAACTTATACATATTGACTTATGGGGCCCTTATAGAACACCTTATGTTTCTGGACACCATTATGTTTTTACCTTGGTAGATGACTTTAGTAGGGCAACATGGACTTTTCTAATGAAAAACAAAGCCCAAACCTTTTCTTTACTTAGAACTTTGTTGCTTTGATAGAAAATCAGTTTGACACCACCATTAAACAATTCAAAAGTGATAATGGAACTGAGTTTGTTAATGCTCAAGTTCAGGATTTTTTTGCAGAAAAGGGAATTTTACATCAAAAGTCCATACACACCACAACATAATGGTGTGGTAGAAAGAAAGCATAAACACTTATTAGAAGTGGCTAGGGCCCTCATGATTCATTCTAACCTACCTAAAAGATTTTGGGGGGATTCCATATTGACAGCCACTCACATCATTAATAAATTGCCTACCTCTCTTTTATCTTGGAAAACACCCTTTGAAATTTTGTTTCACAAAATCCCAAATTACAATGACCTAAGAACCTTTGGATGTTTATGCTTTGCTACCAATACAAAACTATCAAAAGGCAAATTTGAGCAAAGGGCTTATAGATGTGTCTTTCTAGGATATCTCACTGGTAAAAAGGCATACAAAGTGTATGACTTGAATTCTCAATCAATTTACTCTTTTAGGGATGTTATTTTTTATGAGGATATTAAAACTTCTAGACCCGTTTCATTTACTGATGTTACTTATCAAAATGACTTTGTAGTTCTTCCATTACCTATCTCTAATAATGATGTTTCTTTCAAGTATACTACCTCTTTACCAGCATCACAACTAGAATCTGATCCCATTCACTTGTCATCCCTATTACTAGATTTACAAACACCAACCATATCCATTTCATAACCAGCTTTTCCTATCATGTCAAAAAATTCACCTAAAGTACCAAACAATATTCCAACACTTGCAATTTCTCAAGAAAATCAAAACACCTTGAATTAGTCTACTTTACCAACATCACCTGCACTTCCTAATACTTTGGTTGTTAGACAAAATACAAGATAGAAAAATAAACAAAAATGGATGACAGATTTTGTCTCAACAGTTCATACACAAGATACACTTACTGCCACCCACAATTCAGATACCTCTACCCTTTATCCTTTACCAACTTGTCCCACTTTCTATTCATCTATCTTTGATAAATCATATATGAGTTTTGTAGCCAATGTGTCACATGTCCAAGAACCCAAGAATTATAACCAAGCAAAGGCATATTCAAATTGGATAGAAGCAATGAAAAAGGAGCTGGATGCTTTGGAATTGAATGAAACTTGGGACATTACAGACTTACCCAAAGACAAGAAGCCGATTGGCTCCAAATGGGTCTACAAAATAAAATTCAATCCAGATGGAACTATAGAAAGATATAAAGCTAGATTGGTAGCAAAAGGCTACAATCAAATTAAAGGAGAAGATTACATAGAGAGCTTTTCTCTAGTAGCCAAATCAGTAACTGTAAGGCTATTTTTGGCAGTAGTAGCAGCCCAATCCTGGCCTACACATCAACAATGCTTTCCTCCATGGTTATTTAGATGAAGATCTATACATACTTCCACCAGATGGTTATCCAGTTCCAGCAAATAAGGTGTGCAAGTTGAAAAAGAGTATGTATGGGCTTAAACAAGCCTCAAAGCAGTGGAATGTGGAGTTTACCAACAAGTTGCAGGCATTTGGTTTAATTCGATCCTCTCATAACTATTGCTTATTCACTAAATCATCCTCAATTAGTTTTCTTGCCTTAATCATTTATGTGGATGATGTGTTAGTGATAGGTACTCATATTCAGGATATTAATCAGGTCAAGGCATATTTACATAGTCAGTCCTGCTAGATATTTTCTTAGTTTGAAAATGGCAAGGAACAATAAAGGCCTTTTTGTTACTCAGAGAAAATATGTATTGGACATCCTGCAAGACACAGGTTTGACAAGAGCCAAACCAATTGCTACACCACTTCCATCAAATGCCAAACTTGCATATGCAGATAGTCCACCATTTGACAAGCCAGAGCAATATAGAAGACTCCTAGGCAGACTGTTGTACCTGAATCTCACCAGGCCAAATGTTACCTTTGTTGTCCAACAACTTAGTCAGTTCATGGGTGCTCCATTGCTTACACATTGGGAAGCTACTACTCATTTGATCAGGTACCTCAAGGGTTGTCCCTCCAATGGATTGTATTTCTCTGCTAATTCTTCTCTCCAACTCTCTGCTTATTCAGATGCAGATTGGGCAGCCTGTTCTCTCACCAGAAAATCCTTCTCAGGTTATTGTGTGATAACTCTATTTTCTTAAAGTTATTTTACCTGTTTAAACTCAAATTTTGGTTCAATTCTTAAGAATTTAATAATATTATTACTTATTTTGAGAAATAAATAATTCTAACAATTTATAAATAAATTATAAAATATTTTTAGTATTTTATTTTATTTTATTTTATTTTGCATATCAAAATGACATTAATGATGCAGACGATGATGTCATAATATTAATGATGCATGCGATGATGTCATGATATTAATGATGCAGACAATGATGTCATGATATTAATGATGCAAGCAATGATGTCATAATACTAATGATGCAGATAATGATCCAAGATGGTGGAAAAAGAAGATGGAAATTTCCTATAAATAGGCATTACCACCACTTCTTCAAAATCAATTCAAGCGTCATTCAAACATTCAATCAATTAGATAGATTTATATTTTCTTAGTTTCATTTCTTTTTATTTTCATTTTGTTCAAGAAGAGAAGTTTTGTAGCTCGTGTAGGCCAAAGATTGTATCCCAAAAAGAGTTCTTTCTAAACTTTTATTCTTCAATTTAGTAATAAGTTGTTATTATGTTTTCTATTAGATTGAATGTTAATTTAATTGTTTATTTCTTCTTAACTATGAGTAGCTAAATTTCTTATTTAGGATTTATATGTAATCTCTTGATTTGTCTATGACTATCTTGTTTAATTGATTTGGTTTTGATTATTGAAATTAATCTTTTATCTTAGAACTTAATGCTTGTGAATAATTGATCACTATTTACATGTTTAAAGATATTATGTAAAGTAGCGAGAGTGGAAGTATAATATTAGTTCATTTAGATATTAGACCTAGGGAATGTGTTGGCCTCAAAATATAGTGTCCAAAAGCGACCCGCAAGTATACAAGACAATTGTAGTATATAGGAAGTACCCAATGTCGTATTTTCTCAAGGAATTACAAATGGATTTTAATTGTTTCGAATTAAAGTGAATTTAAATGTAAAAATATTTTTTGTTTGATTTTTAAAAGGAAATAATTTTAAAACAGGAAATTAAATAATGCAAATGCAGATTTTTAATGTAATAAATGAAAAAT
>CATKHJ010220655.1:0-35136 GCA_949750685.1 Vernicia montana | reverse complement strand
TTAATTAATTAATTAAAATTGATTTTTAATTAATTAACTAATTGAAATTAAAACTAATTAGAGAGAGAAAGAAGAGAGCAATTGGATAGCCATCACAAGTGCTCAAAGGTGTGAATAAATGGTGAGGAGAGTGGGGTATTTATAGGGAAAATGGGGGGGGGGGGGGGGTGAAAAAAATACCAAAAAGGACTTGGAAAGTGAGAAAAAGGGAGGGCAAAATCGGAATTGCACAAAAAGGTAAATGGCCGCAAAAATGGGTGGCGGACGCGCGTGCGGAACACGCGCGTCCGCAAGGCGTGCCTGCGGCGTCTGTCGGAATGTCTGGCGGACGTGCCAAACGTGCTGGTGGATCCGTAGGCACGTCCTGCAAACGTGTCAGTACGGGCTAACACGTCAGCCTGTATTGACACGTCTACCATTGAGGCTGTCAGGCCCGTCAGTGGCGGACGTGCAGGGGGTACCTGCGGCGTCCGCGTGGCTTCTCGCGAACGCCTCGTGGATGACACGCGGACACCGCATGCTGCCACGCAAACGCATGGCGGACACGCGGCCACACCTCGCAGACGTCCGCGTGCGCCTCGGGTGTCAAGCTGCGGCAACGTCTTAGGGGTGAAAAATTGAGGGTTCACAGATGTGTGACGAATGCTCCGCAAGAAGAGCTGTCACTATTATATATGAGATATTTGCTATTTGAAATGAGTTTTGAAACGTATTACTAGCTATTTGTATTGGTATTTGAAATGTAATATTAGTTATTTGCATTTATATTTGAGTCATATTACAAGTTAATTATATTTAAATGAAGATTTTTAAGATAATATAAATTACATATTACATAAATTCTGATTTCAAAAGCATTGAAAATTATTTATTTTTAAGAACGATTTGTATTATACGCTGAATGAACAAAAAATTGAAGTATTTTCGTGACCTAATTGATTTTTAAATTTCAAAAATATTATAAGACATCCACTATAAAATATCATCCCTATCAAAATAAAATATGAAATTATACAAGTCAGCCAAGTATTCTTCTAGTAAACAAATGTTGAACACCAAGCCACACAATTTATGGTAATATAGTTTTTACTCATTGAGTATTCGTACTCACCCCCATTTTCAATTTTTTTCACATGAAGTAAAATGATAGTCTATTTCAAGCACAAACATTGATTCACTTGGGGTTGCAGTGAAGTTAGAGTAGAAATTTCATTTGGAATTCTTGTTGTATTTATTCATTCATATATTTGTATATGATATTATTTAAATACTCCATGGAATTGATAACCTATAGAAGAATAGTGTATAATTTATGAGTTGTAAATGACTTAAATTTCTTAATGAGTTAATGATGTATGGTACGTATTAATGATATTGGAGACATAAGAGTTGCATATGAAGTTGAGGTATAAATTGGAGATTAGAAATATTTACTTGTAGGTTTTGCATTATGGGATATGTAATATTTACAGCTGATACGCTATCGGATTTTAGCGAAGTTGAAGCAAAAATGAGTTCTATAAATTTTCGGTGACTTTATGTTCACCCATGTTCTAAGACCATCACACCTCAAAAAATGGGATGTGACATAAGTAGTCATTCGATCTAATTTTTATTAAATTCCATTAAAAAATAAATAAATAATAAAAATTAAAAACAAATAAAATATTAATATTCAAAATACCCTCATCCCAATCGTCTCATCATCCTTTCTCCAATACCCTAAACTCAAAAATGAAAAGAAGTAAAAATCAAGCCACAATCAGTGCTGCATTATGGTGTCCAAGCAAAAATCTCCAAATCCAGCAAAAATCGAACCACGACCAACGCTGCTTATGGTGTCCAAGCAAAAATCTCCCAATCAAGCCAAAAAAAGAAAAAGAAAAAGGCATAGATTCTTCCATCCCTATCGCTGCTAATAATCTGTTTGTGCCGATTTAATTCTCTTCGATGCCCATCAAGTCGTCACTTTCGGTCCCTGCCGCTGCTCAAGATCCTCCGGTCGTCATCTTAAGTGAGTTTGGCTCCTTTTCTGTTTTCATTTTTTTTTTAGCTTTTTTCGATTTTTTCCTTAAAACAAGGTTTGTGTCTTGATTTTTGCTTTCGATTTTTGCTTTTTTGAGTTTCAGTTATGTGAGCTTTATTTTTCTTTCTCTAATGTTATTTGTAGTCTTTCTGTTTATAAACTTAATTTCGCAACCATGGTTTTTGATTTTTTTCTTTTTTTTTTTGAGTTTAGAGATTTAATTGTTTATGATTGTGAAATTTAATTGATGATTGTGAAATTTTCTTTCTTTCTCAAATTCTACTTTATTAATTAACCCTGATGAATTAGATAGAGATGAAAATTTAGTTGTAAATAGATATTTTAATCTTTACGTAGGTATTTAATGATAAAAAGTAATTAAAAACTAATTTATTGTCTAACTAAAATTAAGGAATTATTTAGTTAGTTTTTAAACTTTATGTCTGGGAAAAAGGAGAAAATGAGGGAGAGAAAAGTAGGAGCTGAAAATAGTGATGAAAAAGTAATTTAAAGTAAATACTTCATTAATAAGGTCAAATTTTATTCTAAAATAATTTATGTAAAAATTGTAGTAAAATAAGTACAACGGGTAGGTAAAACACTATTATATTCATATTTGGGAGTTAAACATACACATTGCAAGTAATAGCTAGTACAACTAAATATATAGAATTATTTTTTTAAAAAAATAAATATATGGAATATATACTACAGTGTTTTCTTTTTTAATTTATATTGATTATTAGTAATTATAGTTTTTACTGAGTGAACCAAACCCGTGAGATTTCAAATTGGAGTCCCATAAAAAAAGTAAAAACTCTATTACAGGTGTACTAATCTCGCAATTTATCACAAGGAAGCATCTAATTAATGCTACTTTCCGTTCTTTTCCACATCCCTACTCATTAATTTAATTGTTCTGTCCTTGTCTCTTTTAGTTTTCAGTATTAAGTATTAAAGTCAACTTTTGTTCAAAGATGGACAATAAATTTGGTGAAAAAAAAAAAAAAAAAGATGGCCTATAAATTAATGGCTTCATTTAAAGGGTTGTTGTTTTCTACTATATATAAATGGGCAAAGGTATCACAAAAAAAAAAAAAAAAATAATAATAATAATAATAATAATAATAATAATAAAAAAAAAAAAAAACCTTTCAATTTTAATCAATGGCTTTATAGGTTTTTTCTCTTTTAAGTGGTGTAATTAAATAATTTATTCTTTAATTTGAAACGTTTGAATTTCTATGACTAACGACGTTACTTTCTCTGTGAGTTACATGAACCCATCAGTGCTTAGTAAATTTTTTTTCTTTGTTTTTTTATTTTTTATTATTATTATTAATTTTCTCTCTTAACTAAATTTTGAGAAAATTTATATTTTAGCATATAAAAAAAATATTATTTTATACTAATAGTTAAATTTGCAAATTAGAAAGAAAATATTTATTTGTATGTTCTACCTCAAAAATCTTTTTAAGTAAATATTTTATCATAAATTTATTTGAGTGTTATCAATTAATTATAATCATATTTCAACTTTTACATTTTATTTATACTGAATCTAACTTCAACTAAACACAATTTAAATATTATCTCAATTTAATTCAAAATTTTAATATTATTTGATTATGTATATATACATTCAAAATTTATCTTTTATTTTATATATAATATTTTTAATAGTATTGTAAAATTAATTTTGAATTATAATTATTTATGATATTTTATGAAATAAAATTATAAATCATTTATTATTAATTGATAAGGATCAAAATATACCGAACTGGGTAGTAAAGTAAGTTGGGCCCGGCCCAATATAAAATACTTGCAAGCCCATTGACTAAAGTCAAATAAGAAGTCTTCTAGTTCGTATCCAAGCAGGAAGCGGATTGAAACTATAAAGCAAGCTAATCTATATCCGAACCGGTCAAGGAAATCCATATTCAACTCATGTAAGAATCTATCTCCTATAAATACCTCAAAATCAAACTAACGAAAGGGACATGCATTCTCGCTAACACAAACACAAGCAATTCTCCAATATTGTTCCTGATCTCTTACCTTGAGCCAATTCACTAACTTGACCGTCGGAGTGGCTTTGCTAGGCACCCCGCCTAGCCCACTTGACTCTTGTTTCTTCTTACAGGTCGCATCAGTTCAATACCAACTCAACTAAAGGTGAACTATACTGAACGACCTCACTTCGGTTGGAATTAGCTTCATCAGTTTATATAACCTAATCAATTACTAATCATAATTAATTGTTTTGGGTTGGAGTTGAGCACTAAAACATCCGAGTCACTTTAAAGTTAGATTGTGTGAAGTTGGTGAATTCATAAAATAGACTATTCGTAGAATAAAGTATGAAATAGAATTACTCAAAACACTAGCGAACCATAATATTCAAAGCTGATCATGAGTTGAACTTTGACATGAGCCCACTTGTAAATGTAAGTTAATTATAGCAAAATTGCGATGTGATGGCACTAGCGAATCATAATACCTAAAGTCGATCATGGACTGAATTTTAATTTAAGTCTATTTGTAAATATAAGCTAATCAGTAGAGTTGTGACGAGAACGTTGCATCTCAAAGGAAGGAACATTAAAAATTTAAGAAAAGTGAGAACGATTTATATAGTCCAATCAATTAATTATCTAGATAATCTAAATTATTATTATTTTAAACTGAGAGTAAGTTCTAAAACAGCATATTATTTAGATTATTCAGAGTAAGTTCCAAATAATATCTAACAAGTCAAAAAATAAAACATGATTGCTTTAGTCTTTCTTATGAAAAGTATCCCATTTATTTTAACCTTACCCAATTCATCATAAATGTATAATTAATTATTACAATTCATCATAAATGTATAATTAATAATTATACATACTTTTAACTCATCAAATTTATGTTTTCCCATCTTCCAACTTAATAAATCTATTATCTCCCTTTCTTTTTATGTCGTTTTTTGCTTTTTCATAAGAATTAAAAAATTATTAATTAGGCTAAATTCTAAGAAAAAAAACTAAATTATCTTTTTATAGAAATACTTAAATTAAAGGCATTAATTATTTCTTATTTTTAACTCTTCCTTATTTATATTTTTTGCCAATTAATAAGGATATAATTGGAAAAAAAAAATAAAATCTTATTGGTTTTTTAAAGTAACAAATATTTTTTTTTAAAAAAAATATTTTAAAAAAAGTCAAATAAAAAAAAAAAAAATGAAGGGAGTAATGAGTAAGAGAATCATATATGTGTGTGTGGAGAATATAAATCCAATACATTAATCAACAACCCATAATTCATTAACATCTTAAAGAACATTAAGCTACTCAAACCAATTTATAACTTCCCAATACAAGGCAATTCCTAAACTTACATGCTCAAATTATTTCATATCCTATTATTTATCAAAAATTTGATAATTCATATCTTAATCAACTCTAGTAAAATAGCCAAATAAAAGCAAATTACCAATTAAAAAAT
Source organism: Vernicia montana (assembly GCA_949750685.1). Taxonomy (NCBI): domain Eukaryota; kingdom Viridiplantae; phylum Streptophyta; class Magnoliopsida; order Malpighiales; family Euphorbiaceae; genus Vernicia; species Vernicia montana. The sequence continues at coordinate 29,618 of CATKHJ010220655.1, read as the reverse complement.
TACCCAAAAATTTTTGCTGACAAATAAATATTAATCTCCTTAAACTCCACATGATAATCATATGAATGCCCAAATTCTCATAATAATTCAATTGAAAATTAAATACCGGAGCTTACCCAAAGAGGAACCAATAGCAAGCTTAATTAAGTACCGGCAATTAGACATGCTTGTGCCTTTTACTACAATCCTTTTTTTTTTCAAGTAAAATTTACTGCCAAAATTAAGTATTCACTATTTTACTGCCAACACACGCAGAATTATGGTTTCCATCATTCATTTATGTTGTTTTGATTGACAAAGAGATATTTTGACCTAAACAAATGAATCCCAATAATTTTTCCTTGTTGAATCCTATACTTATTTCGACTTCCTCAAAACTTTAATCGTTTTAATTTTACTTCACTCACTGCTAGCTCCATCCCATCAGATTCCTGTCAGCTCCATTAGATTCCATGTCAGTTCCAATCTCCATCAGACTCCCAGTCAACTCCATCCGAATCCTCCCAACAAACAGCTCCATCGAATTCACTGTCATCACCAAGTGACACTAGACTTTCCCAACAAAAAATTGGAAGCAAGCACCGCAAATTAGATATACCATTAATCTTAACCATTTCGCTTTTTTTTTTTTTTTTCTTGAGATCATACCAAATAATTTCATAAGAATTTATATCATGGATTAGAACCTTATCTCCCTTCTCTGAGTATGCCACAAGTCGTACTTTCTTTGGAAATTGCCCTTGGGAAGTATACAATTTGGTCCAAGTAAACCCAATTATTCCATGATTCTCTCTAACATACAACTCAAACCGTTTCCCATCGGTGATAATAACGCTTATGTTGAATGAATTGAATTTTGGCAATGACTCAGTTTATGACCCGATCCGAAGTTTTGAGAGCCTCGATCCGAAGGGAATTTTCACTAAGGTCTAGCCCCTGCAGTATGGACCTGACCCGTTTTTTGTGTTATATTTTGGAGCGACTAAGATTGTTGTTAGGGTTATATAACTATACAGTTGTTAGGGATATTGACTGTACTTTGTAATCAGTACTTTGTTTTATTTCCTCCATATTACTGTTTGCGTGACAGCTTAAATAGAGACACCCTTCAAAAACATCCAATTCCAAAATGGTTGTAGAATTTTCAGAGCTCTTCACGGCCAGTTGTGGAACCATACTGAACGTTGCAGTTGCTAGATCGAAAGCAATAACAATGTACTCCATGTCTCTATTATAGCACATCTAGTGCAAGGCACCATTGGCAAAGCATCCTTCAAATTTATAAGAAATGTCATATTCTGTATAAGGTAAATCCTGAAGCCTTCTCCAAGAATTGGATCTCAAACTATAGACCCAATAACTTGGTTTGGCTTATGCAGTGAAATCCACAACTTTATAGTCATTACTAACAGAGTCATATCCCAATCCAAATCTATATTAAGTGGGCTAAATGGGAGCTTCTTGCAATGCCTGGTGGATGGATTCCATAGAACAAGTCTGTTTACATCATGTATACGCCAGAGAAGTAAACCATTACAAGAACCACAGATGGTGGTATAAATATTTGATGGGAATGGTTGATTGAGCATTTTGGCTTCTTGGAGTCCTTCATCAAAAATCAATACGTAAGTATCTTCGGGACAATGGTCGCCTGATGAGCTATTGTCGTATGGTTAATGGATAATCAGCAGGCAATGTGTCCTTGTTTCCATGGATCTCTTCATCATATGCTCGTTGATGGAACTTGGGCTATCGATGAGGTTGCAGAATGATTTCGAAACGCATCTGAAACGCTGAAGAGGATTCACCGACAGAGGGAAAAGAATTTCAGTGATTAATTCCTGCGGAAGTCTTTCCATAGCCATTGTTTAAGAGTGGATATGAGAGTTAATAAATTAATTAATCTTATTAAATTCAATGTTTATTGTAGTGTGTAAAAATGACTTCTACAATTTCTTTTATGAACATTCAATAATTTTCAATTTTTGATGATGAAAAAATATTCGTACAATTTCTTTTAACATTTTTAAATTGTTGTTAATAATAAACTTTTAATCAATTTTAATTTTCTGGTAAAATATTTTTTTCTAATGTGAAAAAATACAAAATTCAAAGGCTTAATGTTGAGTAATGAAAATTCAAATGTTTAATAGATAAAATATGTTTGAAAAGTTTTAAGATGATTTTTTTAATAAATCAATAAATAAAATATGATAAATTCATTTTTTTTTCATCTTATTTTGAAAAAAAATTATTATCAATGCATGTGAAAGTTATTTATTAACCAATGAATTAGGTTCACTTGTACTAAATTCTTTTTAAAATTGAAAAGTCTCGAATTTAAATTTTAATCAGAATCAAATTTATTAAAAAAATATTTTGTTACAACTTCAAATTACCAATGCATGGGAAAGATATTTGTCTAAACATCAAAAGTTTTTTTTTTCCTAATTAATATCCAAACTACATCATCTAATAAAAGAAAATTTGATTGAATTTTTTTTTATTGAAAAGTTTCACTATACACTTAAAAATTTTGAAACTTTCAGGTTGACCCATGGGCTATGGCCCATATATGGGTCCGTCCGCCATAGTAAAGCAGTATCCACACAAATCATTGTTTAATTAAGGCATTAATGCAATTTGTAGTTTTATGGAAGCTTTCATTATGTGATTTTCTGAAATCAACTAAACTTGATTCATCCAACAAGTACAAGAAGTCAGCTCTCAGCTCTACTTTATAAAATTCATTTGCTTTTTAAGGAAAGTGAATCTGGGCATTTATTAGAAAATAGTTAGTCTGTAATCCATTTGGCTGATAAAATCAACTAATCTTGATTAATCCAACAAGTACAAGAAGTCAGCTCTACTTTATAAAATTCATTTGCTTTTCAGGGAAAGTAAATCTGGGTATTAATTAGAAAATGGTTAGTCTGTAATCCATTTGGCTGACTAATGGATACTACTTGTAATCCTGAAGAATCATACATATAAATAGACTAAACCTGAGGTTCATTTTTCTTAAAACCAAATATAAACACCATTCTCTGATCTTCATCATAGAGAATTGAACAATGGATGACTCCAAATCTCTTCTATTTTATATTCCTACTTGCATTTTCGTACTAAGTTTTATCCTGTTCTGCCATGCCACTGATGAAAATAGAAAGGCAAGTTAATAATCTCAGCTGTTTGAAAAAAAATAAATAAATAAAAGATAGAGCCTTTTTCTTTAAACTCCTTTTCAGAAAAAAAAAAAAAAATTCATAGTCTGTTTACATTGGTTTAGCAGGTTCACATTGTGTACATGGGTTCAGTTCCTGAGAGGGAATATGCACCATCATCTCATCACCAAATTTTGCTTCAAAAAGTTGTTGAGGACAGGTTATATTTATGGGATTTTCAGAATTAGTATTTTTTTCTTCAGAATTAGTAATTCTATGATCTCTCTGTCTCTGTGTGTATGTCTGCGCAGTTCTGCAATAAATTTCTTAATTAGAAGTTATGAAAAGAGTTTCAATGGTTTTGCTGCAAATCTTACTACTAATGAGGCACGAAAACTGGCCGGTTAGTGATGCAAAATACTTTCTTCAGGCATTTCGATTAAGGGTAAATGTTTTAATTGGTCTCAATAATAAGTGCACATGTGTTTCCAAAAATTTGCAGGTATGAAGGAAGTAGTATCTGTCTTTCCCAGCAGAATTCTGCAATTTCAAACAACAAGATCTTGGGACTTTATGGGTTTTCCTGAGACTGTTAGTAGAAATCTTAGTGCTGAAAGTGATATTATAGTTGGAGTTATTGACAGTGGAATTTGGCCAGAATCTTCGAGTTTTGATGATACTGGCTTTAGTTCCCCTCCAAAGAAATGGAAAGGCATCTGTCGTGGTGGCCGAAATTTCACTTGCAACAAGTAACATGTTTCTTCCAGTTATTAGAAAATGCATTCTCTTGACACTTACAGCTTTGCTGATATTGACAACATTAAATGTTTGTTTTCAGAAAAATTATAGGAGCTCGCTATTATAGGGAAACTTCTGCAACTGCAAGGGATAATGTGGGTCATGGATCCCATACTGCCTCCATAGCAGCAGGGAACATAGTAAAAGATGTTAGTTTTTATGGACTCGCTAAAGGTAATGCCAGAGGAGGTGTTCCTTCTGCAAGAATTGCTGTATATAAGGCCTGTGGCACTCAGCAATGCAGTGAAACTAATATCTTAGCAGCATTTGATGATGCTATTGCTGATGGTGTTGATATTATAACTGTCTCACTTGGACCAAGGTTTCCATTACAATTTACACGTGATTCCATTGCCATTGGTGCTTTTCATGCAATGCAAAAAGGAGTTCTTACCTTACAGTCTGCTGGTAATAGTGGTCCTCAATTGGGAAGAGTAATAAGTGTAGCACCATGGATACTATCGGTAGCAGCAAGTAGCACAGATCGTCGGATAATTGGCAAAGTTGTTCTTGATAATGGGAAGACACTAATTGTATGTTTCTTGGATTCCAGTAGCAATCTTACTTAATCCTATCTTATTAATGCTTCTAACAATCTATTTTATGCAAAAGGGGAACTCTATTAATTCTTTTTCATTAAATGGAACAAAGTTTCCTCTAGTATATGGAGCTGATGCATCAAAAACCTGTCCTAATTATTCTGCAGAGTACATTCTCTAGACCTAGTTATTTAACTTTCACTTTTAGAAATACAGAAAGAAGAGATACTAAAATAACTTTGTAACTTTCACTGCATTTCAGGATATGCAATGAAGGGTGTCTGGACAGTAGTTTAGTTAAAGGAAAAATTTTGCTGTGTGATTTTTCTAATTGGCGTATTGAGGCTGATAATGCTGGTGCTCTTGGCTCAATCTTTCGTTATTATTCCAAAGACATTCCTGTAATTGTTCCTTCCCCTGCATTGTCTTTAAGCTATGAGGACTTCAATGATTTGGTCAATTTATATATGAACTCTACACGGTATGGTTCTGCTACAAAAATTACTTGTATTAGTTATTCATACTTCTTAACTGATCTTTGGACCTTTACTTTACAGAAAGCCCCTAGCAAATATATTAAAAAGCGAAGACATTAAGGATCCTATTGCTCCTATAGTCGCTTCATTTTCTTCACGAGGTCCCAATGTCATTGTATTAGATATCTTGAAGGTACAATACAAGCAATCAACAATGTCAATGTCATAAGCTTAAACTCTGATATAATTCTTAGTTGTATTGCAGCCAGATATAAGTGCTCCTGGGATAGCTATCTTGGCTGCATATCCTCCTATTATTCCACCCACTCATAGCCCTCATGATAAACGACAAGTCAAATATAACATGTTATCTGGAACCTCCATGGCTTGTCCTCATGCTGCTGGTGTAGCGGCTTATATTAAGACATTTCACTCTGATTGGTCTCCATCAGCTATCAAATCTGCCATCATGACTACTGGTATTCTTGCTATATGATTTCTAATCTATATCTATTAAGCAACATTTTGCAAGTTTTGATTTGTGACTTTAAATCATTAATAATTGTTTAGCTGGACCATGACAATTTCTGGTCTCTACAGCTCGGCCTATGAATACTACAAAGAACTCAGATGGTGAATTTGCATATGGATCTGGCCATATAAACCCAATGAAAGCTATTAATCCTGGACTTGTTTATGAAACACTAAAAGGAGATTACATAGAAATGTTGTGCAGCATAGGCTATGATACTCGCACTGTAAGACTAATCTCAGGAGATGACAGTTCTTGCCCTGATGATGGTAGCAAAGTATCACCAAAAGATCTCAACTACCCTTCAATGACAGCTGCAGTTTCAACCAGAAAATCTTTCACAATTGTGTTTAATAGAACAGTTACAAATGTTGGCTTATCAAACTCAAGTTACACTGCAAAAATCTTCTCAAATTCAAAACTTCTTATCAAAGCAGTACCAGAGGTTCTCTCCTTCAATTCTATAAATGAGAAGAAGTCCTTTCTTGTCACTGTGATAGGTGATGGTTTGCCAGCTCAAACTATGATATCTGCATCTCTAATATGGTCTGATGGCACTCATAGTGTGCGAAGTCCAATTATTGTGCACACAATAAAAGTCTAAAAGGCATTGAATAAAATTTCATTAGTGCTGTATTAGACTTCACTTTGCTGAAATAAAATTTCAATTTCAATTTCAAGCTTTTAATGCTTTGTTCAATGGATTTTTTCAGAATTTTGTCGCACTCTTTTTGTTGCTGGGATCCGAAATATAAAGCAATAATGTGAACAAACAAAATCACATATCATTTACAGAAGTTTTTACCAATTACAATACAAAGCTTCTTGCTACAATGTGTTCATTCGTTATGATAAAAATGAGCTATAATAATTTTAATGATCAATTTGATCTTTTAGCCTTTTAATTAATAATAAATAATAAACTTTTTCTTACAATTGTAACTTGGGGTAGAATTAAAACCAAATTTTCAAATTGAGATAGAAATATTTTGACCTAAACAAAAGAATCCCAATAAATTTTCTTGGTTGAATCCTATGCTTATTTTGACTTCCTCAAAACTTCAATCATTTCAATTTTACTTCACTCATTGCTCCATGCCTCCATCCTATCAAATTCTCAGTCAACTCCATCCGAACTTCCCCAGCAAACAGCTCCATCAAATTCATTGTGTCGTGTACCAAGCTCATGGACAGTGAGGCATATAGCAATAGGCTCCAGTTAATCAATAAAGTTATTGATTCCTTTAATGATCAGCACAGAAATATATAAGAAAGAAGAATAAGAGAGAAATAGAGAGATATTCAGAGAGAGAGAGAGAGAGAGAGAGAGAGAGAGAGAGAAAAGACAGAAAAGACAGAAAAAAGATGAGACAGAAATAGAGAATTTATGGGACAAGAGGAATTTTCATTAATAATCTTCATTAAATGAAGGTTCTATTTTAGTGCAGTTAAGTAGAATATAAGTTTGAGCAACGTTGTATTTTTCCCCTAACATTAGTCTTGTTTTTGGTCATCCAATCGGTCGACCAGGATATTTGAAAATAGACAGGTACCTTTCATCTTCCTGTCTATCATCTACCCCACAGTCATCATGCCGTGGCACTTTACAATTCTTTGTTTGCATATGGTACTCGAAGTAGTGAGAATAAAATATTGAGACTTCTTCAACCAAATAAGAATTGCATATTGATCCTTCAACTTGAGCCTTGTTTCTCACATTATTTTTCAACTTTCTAAGGTACCAAAAATAATTTACAAGATTCAATTACAATCATTACTTTAGAAAATACTAGTCTATAAGGGGAAAAAGGTTATCTCTCGAATGGATACATCCATTGGTATTATATTGGTTCAGCTATCCTTGCTTCATATGGTAAGTAGATAGGGAGATGTTCCATAGAATCAAAAAAACTTGAAGGGAAAATATGCTTCAGCTTACACAAAACTATTGGAATCTCTTCCTCGAGTTAGGTCATATCTTCATTTCTAATAACCGTTGTTGTAACATCTTTGAAAAACATACTCAGTTCTATGAGTGTTTTCCACACATTTACTTGAAGTAACTCACAGAATGCAATCGATACTAACTTTTGCATAAAAATGTGACAGTCGTGACTCTTCATCCTAAATAACTTTAACTTTTGTATGTCAACATATCTACCCATATTTAACGTATATTCATCTGGGAATTTCACCCACTCACACAACATTGACTTTGACTATTTGTTAAGAGTGTAGTAGGCTTTCGGTTATTTACCTATGACATTTAACCTTTCAAGCTCCGGGCGCCGACAGTAATCATTTAACTCTTGTCTAGATCTCGTAGTGACTTTTGTCTTTCCCACTACATTCATCACAGTGTTGAACATATTTTTGAAAAAATTTTCTCAATGTGCATCACATCAAGGTTGTGCCAAATTAGATTGGTACTTTAATAAGGCAATACTCCGTTTCTTCCAACCATCACTTTCACTAATCGGAGCATTAATTTTAGGTGTCCCTTCTTATGTTATCTTCTTTAGTCCAACTAGTCTATGATGTTCAGTAATTCTGTTCCAGACCTAATTGGAGGTGCATCTTTTCGTGACTACCTGATTCTTATAGAATGAGTATTTGTTCCTTCTAAAAGGATGGTCTTGTGGCAAGAACTTCCTATGATTATCAAACCAAGATTACTTACCATTTTCGAACAAGGTAAATGTGTTTGAGTCATCCATACAATAAGGACACGTTAATCATTCAGTAGTGTTCCACCCAGACAGTATTGAATAAGCCGTAAAGTCACTGATTGTCCATATTAGCATCTCTCACATATGAAAATTCTGCTTTCGTAATATGTCATATGCTTGAACCCCCACCTCCCATAACATCTTCAACTCTGGTATCAGCGATTGCAAGAAAACATCTAATTTCTCTTTTAAGTTCAAAGGACCCGAAACCAATACAGTTAAAAACATCGAAGCCTCCTTCATTTATAGTTAGGAAGGCATATTATACACGGTTAGAATGTTTGGCCATGACAAGTATTGCTACCCTGATTGCCCGAAAGGTTGGAAACCATCAGTGCATAGCCTAATTATGCTATTTCTGAATTTTGATGAAAATTCAGAATGTAAGTTATTGAAATGCTTCCAAGCAATAGAGTCAGATGGATGATGCATTACACCCTCTTCAACCTCATGCTCTGCATGCCACCTTATTTCTTTATTTATGGCATTCGATGTTGTCACATCCCGCCTTTCGAGATGTGACGGTCCTAGGGTAGAGGAAGACGTAAGGTCACCTAAATCCGTAGAATCCTTAATGCACTACTCTCACTAACATATGGCAATCACATACCCAAGATCATAGCCAACACTCATAGACGAATCCTATCATACATACTATCCATATTACATGCATAATTAGCCTTTGATTATATGTGACCGATAATTGATTTTAATTCCCATATCGCATGATTGATTAATACCTCATAAACTAATAGTCATCATACTCAGAGGATTACAAACCAAAATAATGTTTAATAGTCATCCAAATAAATACTACTAAGATCTTGACCCATGGAGCTCTAATGAAGGTACGCATATTACAGGCCAACAAAATGAAAGACGATCCATAAGCAGCAGAGTAATCTCTTAAGCGATGAAAGGTAGCTTGAGAGTGTTACCTTGCACGAACCTCTATGACCCTGAAAAAAAATATAAACGCTACGGGGTGAGATAAATCTCTGTGAGAATACGATATACTAATATGATATGCCGGCGGTACAATAAAATATGAAATGAACAATCTCATAGTATAGGGTATCTTATGATACGTATTATTTCATATTTATTAATTTAGAAGAAACCAATAGATCAGAAGCGGTATGCTTCCCTCATAGTAATCAGAGTAGTGGCTAATGCCTTACTTACTCTTATCATATAATATCACATAAGACTGATCAGGTCTCATGGCTATGACCTCAAACTTTATCTAGTTAAAGTTCGGATATGCTCACCCTATCCACGGGCTTTTTACCGTGTGCACAGGTCCGATGTATAACCCCACATCAGTCGGAGATTTTTGCTTTCTCATATTCATATGTAAACAATAAAACTTATGGTATAACAATATGGCATATAAGAAAGAATCATGCCTCAATATTCAATTTAGGTTTCAATAAAAGTTTCAAGTATAGTTGAGATATCAATGGTGTCAATATAGATATGCACTTTAGAGATAGGCCGAAGGCCTTTGATAAGCAATCCTAGTATAACAAAAGATAGAAATTTTGGTATGAATATGCAATAGGAACATTTACTAGGATTTCAATAAAACTCATGATTTCAATTATGAATGCCCATACAATATTAGCATATCATGAACTCACCTCGGATCCTTAGCTCCTATTGATAATCACTAGTAATTGGGATTGGCCTCTCCTTCTTGAACACTAGCCTTTCCTTTATCCTCTACAAGTAATCATCATACGAGACACATTACTCCATAATCTTATACTCAAGTATCACTAACCTTGACCTAATCTTTAAATCTATCCTTAGAGTACTAACTAAGGTTACACATGTACACATCAACTATCATTCATATTAAGTCATACCATAAAGGTAGACTCATTCTCATATTCATAGTCATTTATAGAGCACTAAGGCTCAACTCATAATCAAGGCCGAATGCTTTACGATAAGCAATTCCATTCATCACATAAGTGTCACTCAATTCAATTACTTACTCATCATCCTAGCATTCATACATACTCAAACACATAGTCAAATCAAATTGTAGTACTTAGACACATTCAACCAAGTCATGGTCGAATGGTCTAAGTACCCTAATCTATATGCATTTGGTCAATTAGACCAATTAGCACCTCATTCAAGTCATGCACATATCATTGGACTCAATTGCATTATCAATTGCAACTTAGGTCACTCAATTTGACACACCCTAATTGACTTAAGTTCAATTTGGGGAAAATCATCAATTCAACATTCAAACTTCAAATTGTCATAGGAATTATCAAATTAACATTCATACAAGCTCAATTAAACATTCAATTGAAATCAAACATGCTTGATTCAAGGTAACCCTAAATGGCATAACGTAACATTTGGAGAAAACTTATAATTAGGCAATCAATCCTTCAATTGAGCATCAAATCATTTAATTCAATCATAGAGGAGCTCAATTGGACATGTAAACCAAATTAAACAACTAAGGCTTGAAATTAAATGTTGGACCGAACTCACAAATTAGGGAAAACTCCCAATTTGACAATTAATCATTCAATTGGACATTAATTTATGCAATTCAAGTATCTAGGAACACAATTAGACATTCAATTGAATTTATGTAACATGGAACCCTAAATTCCTAATTAGGCCGAAATGTACAAATTGGGAAAAACATGAATTAATTAACCAATCTTCCAATTGAGCATTAAATCATTCAATTCAAGTGTGAGGGAGCTCAATTGGACATGCAATTGAAATTAAACACTTAGGATTTGAAAACCCTAACGTGGCTGAACCCTAGTATTTGGGGAAAATAATTTGCATACTTCAATTAATCAAATTGAACATCAATTCATGCAATTAAACTATCTAATTGCACAATTACACAATCAATTTGAATTGTCATACATCAATTTGAAAGTTCATACTTGTCATTAACACTTAAATCGGGGAAAACCTAATTTTATGCTTCTAATGTGAAATTAATCATGCCATTCATCAATTAACATTCAATTAGTCAAGAATCAAGAATCAATTGAAACAAAACACATCATAAACATGAAACCCTAACTAGGCCGAATCATGAAATTTGGGGAAAACCAACATATACTTATCAATTGCACAAATTGACTTTGGAATCATCTAATTGACATGCTAACAAGCAAGAATATGCATTTAAATGAAATTATAGACTATGGAATTTCCATGGTCGGTCGAACCATCCAAGTGAAAAAGGAAAAGAACATTTCATGAAATGGACTAATTGGTTCAAGAATTCAACTTAGTACTTGGAAATGAAGAAGGTTTGTGAAGCTTACCCTTGAAACTCCTCTCTTCCTTGGAAGACAACAATGACTGAACTCTTTAGAGGAAAGAAGAAGAAGGAAACTTCAACTTAGGGGGAAAATAACTCAAGAAACATTGAAGGAATGAAGAATGGAGAAGGTTTAGTGAAGAACTTACCTTGAAATTCTTCCTTCCACCTAAGATACTACTATGGCCGAATTCTCTCTCTAATGGAGGTTGGAAGATTTTTGTTTTAGGAGAAACGAGGAAGAAGAAGATGAAAAAAAGATGTTTAAATATGATGAGTAGTAGGTTTAGGGTTTGGAAGTGAAATGACTAAATTACCCTTAATGAGGAAGGGTAAGAATATTCTAGAGCATGGGCAAATGGTCATTTCACTACCCTTAATCCTTTGGGTAAAAACTCTTCTTATTCATTAGGCAAAGATGGTGACTCTTTCTAATTTGGCTAAACACCAAAGAGTAATTTACAAGCAACCTATCTTTACCTTAAATGGTATTAATCACATGCATCTTTAAGAAGATGACTAATTAATCTCTAATTAGTCCTTCAACTCTTCATTAATCACATAGTCATGTATAATTAATCATAGGATTAATTATTATGCACAGTGCAAAAATAATACAGCACAATTATAACACAGTGTAATTAAATTGCAGACAGTACAGAAAATAATACTGTATAATTAAATTGCAGACAATGTTGGGATGACACTGTACAATTAAATAGCAGATAGTGCAGAAATTACACTGTATAATTAAATAACAGACAATGCAAAAATAACACTGTGTAATTTATTAGCAGGCAGAATGAAAAAATTTTCTGGGGAAAATTGTAGAGTATTACATTCTCACCCCTTAAAAAAATTCGTCCTCAAATTTAAAATGAAGTGTTCACCTTCAAGAGTTAATTAGATGCGGGTATTTTCGAAGCATCTCGTTCTCGCTTTCCCATGTGCATTCTTCTATATTATGGTTCCTCCACTGGACTTTGATCATTGCTATTTCTTTATTCCTCAATTCCTTCACCTGTCTATCCAAAATGGCTATCGGTGTCTCTTCGTAGGATAATTCTCCATCCACTTCAATTGCTTCCGGCTGAAGGACGTGTGATGGGTTCGGCACGTACTTCCTTAACATGGAGATGTGGAAAACTGGATGAACATGCGTCAAAGTCGGTGACAAGGCTAATTTGTATGATACTTCTCCCACTTTGTTAAGGATCTTGAAGGGCCCAATATACCTAGGAGACAACTTCCCCTTCTTGCCAAATCTCATAACGCCTTTCATAAGTGAGACCTTAAGGAATACATAGTCTCCTTTTGCAAAGTGGATTTCCTTCCTCTTTGGGTCGGCATAGCTTTTCTGTCTACTGAAGGTTGTCTTCAACCTCTCTTGGATGATCTGTACCTTGTTTGTGGTCTTTTTGAGTAACTCTGACAATTCTACATATTTGTCCCCCGCTTCAACCCAGCAGATGGGGGAGCGGCACTTCCTTCCATAAAGAGCTTCATAGGGAGCCATGCCGATGGAAGAGTGAAAGCTATTGTTGTATGCGAATTTGACTAATAGAAGATGTTTGTCCCAATTACCTCTAAAATCTAACACGCACATTCTTAACATGTCCTCCAAGGTTTGGATTATCCTCTCGGATTGCCCATCAGTCTACGGGTGAAACGCAGTGTTGAAGTCCAATCGCGTGCCCAATGCTTCTTGTAATTTCTGCCAAAACCTTAAGGTGAACTAGGTACCCCTATCCGAGATGATGGACACTGGGACCCCGTGCAAGCTCACAATCTTGCTCAAATACAATCGCGCATAATCCATTACCGTGTAAGTGGTCTTCACCTCTAGAAAGTGTGCGGACTTGATCAATCGGTCCATAATGACCCATATAGAATTGCATCCCTTGGAAGTTCTCGGCAAACCCACTACGAAATCTATGGCGATGCGTTCTCATTTCCATTCCGGTAGTTTTATCTCTTGCAACAACCCAAAAGGTCGTTGATGCTCAAATTTTACCTGTTGACAAGTCAAACAGGATGCTACAAAATTCGCCACATCCTTCTTCAATCCCGGCTACTAATAGCAAATCTTCACATCTTGATACATCTTGGTGGCCCCAGGGTGAACAGTGTAGGGCGTCTGGTGTGCCTCTAGTAAGATCTTCTTTCTAAGTTCATCTATGTCTGGTACACATACTCTAGTTCCACACATGAGTACACCATCCCTTACTTCAAATTTCAGAGCCTTTCCCAATCCCACTTCTTCCTTTAGTTTTAGTAACTGTGGGTCCTTATCTTGCAAGGCTTTTATCCCATCGATGAGATTTGGTTTCACTTGAAAGTGCGCCATTAACACTTGCACCTCATTGACTTTGAACTGAATTCCTTGATTGAATAATTCTTTTAATTCCTTCACAATATGCCTCTTACGCACTGCCACATGCGATAAACTTCCCATCGACTTTCTGCTTAAGGCATAGGCCACAACGTTGGCTTTACCGGGCTGATAGAGGATTTGACAGTCATAATCTTTTAACAGTTCCACCCATCTTCTCTGTCTCAAGTTTAAATCTCTTTGCTTTAGGATGTACTGGAGACTTTTATGATCTGTGAAGATTTCACATTTCTCTCCATACATGTAATGCCTCTAAATTTTTAAGGCAAAAATGACTGCTGCCATCTCCAGGTCATGAGTAGGGTAATTCACTTCGTGCTTCTTGAGTTGCCTTGATGCATAAGCAATGACCTTCCCATTCTGCATCAATACGCACCCAAGTCCTACCCTTGAAGCATCACAACAGATGAAAAACCCGCCTACTTATTTAGGCAATGTAAGAACTAGGGCTGAGATGAGGCAATTCTTTAGCTTTTGAAAAATCTCTTCGCACGCCTCATCCCACTTATACTTCACTTGCTTCCTTGTCAGCTTTGTCAATGGCGCGACTATCTTAGAAAAATCTTTTACAAACCGGCAGTAGTAACCGGCCAAGCCCAAAAAGCTGTGAATCTCTGTAATTGATGTTGGTCATGGCCAATCTGCTACGGCTTCCACTTTCTTTGGCTCAACTTGAATCCCATCTTTGCTTACCACATGACCGAGGAAGTCTACACGGTCTAACCAAAATTCACACTTAGAAAGCTTTGCATAGAGTTTATGCTTCCTCAACGTCTGTAGTACCATTCTCAAATGCGCTTCACGTTCCTCCTCGCTCTTCGAGTACACAAGAATATCATCGATAAAGACTATTACAAATTTGTCCATGAACGGCTTGAAAACTTGGCTCATTAAGTCCATAAAAGCCGCTGGAGCATTCGTTAAGCCAAACAGTAACACTGTGAACTCATAGTGGCTGTACCGCATCCTAAATACGGTCTTACAGATATCCTTCCCCTTGATCCTTAACTGATGGTAACCAGATCTCAAATCAATCTTAGAGAAATGGCTAGTTCCTTGCAACTGATCGAATAGATCATCAATCCTTGGTAGAGGGTACTTGTTTTTCACCGTGTCCTTGTTCAGTTGACGGTAGTCAATGCACAGTCTGAATGATCCGTCCTTCTTTTTTGACAAATAAGACTGAAGCACCCCATGGTGAACTACTCGGTCTTACAAAACCTTTATCTAGGAGGTCCTACAATTGTACCTTCAATTCCCTTAACTCCGTAAGTGCCATGTGGTACGGGGGTATAGAGATGGGCTGCATGCCCAGCAAAAGCTCTACACAAAACTCTATTTTTCGCTCCGGTGGCATTCCAGGTAATTCTTCTGAAAATACGTCAGAAAACTCATCGACCACTGGTACTTTCTTCATACTCCTTTCTGAGATCTCTCTCGTATCAACAACATGGGCTAGGTATGCCGCACATCATTTCCTTAAGAGTCTCCTTGCTCCGATGGCGGATATCATATTTGATGAAAGCTCACTTCGGTCACCTTGGTACGCGAAATTCTTCCCCACTTTGGGTTTAAATTCTATCTTCTTTGCATAACAATCGATGTGGGCATCATACAATGACAACCAGTCTATACCCAATATGACATCAAACTCGAGTACATATAGTTCAAGCAATTCAACGGGCAACTTCCTACCCTTAATTTCCACAATACAATTTCTAGACACTTGATCTACATCTACTGACTCACCTAAGGGTGTAGTTATTGCTAAGGGTTCATGCATAGTTTCCTTAACTCTACCCAATTTCTTAGCAAAGCAAGGGGCAACAAAAGAGTGAGTAGCACCCGAGTAAAACAAGCATCTTGCCCTAACAGATTGGATAGGAATCGTACTTGTTACTGCTGTGTTCGATGCATGAGCTTCTTGCTGATTTAAGGCGTAAACCTTTCTTTTTCCTTTTCCCTCAACAGCTTGCACTGAACTAAAAGTCTGTCCTAGGCCTCTGCCTCTGCCTCCCTGCACTCTCTTATCTGCCCGGCTCATTTGTTTTGTGGGCTGCGAAGCTGCTGCTGTAGTCCCCTGATTTCCCATCATTGGGCAATTCTTGATAAAGTGACCCATCTGGCCACACTTGAGGCATGCACAGGAATTTCTTCTATAAACTCTTCCGTGCTTTTTATCGCAAGTAGCACATGTAGGGACAGTCTAACTTTGTTGTCCCGGCTGATAAGTACTCACGTTCCCTGGTGTTGAAGCTACAAACACATTCCCAGTGTGATTTTGACTTTGGTTTCCTCTTCAAAACTGCTGAGGAGCAGTGGAAGCTGCCGGCTGGTTCGGTCCTCTTATCTGAGGGTTCCCTCCTCTATATTGGCCACTATGGCCCTTACTCTTGTTCTTTCCTTTGTGATCCCTTTCAGCCCTCTCGGCCTTCTCTGCTTTGTGCCTAGTCTCAATCAGCTTGGCCTTATACACCAGCTTGGCCATGGTCGAAAAGTCAATGGCCACTAATGCATTGTACAAAAGAGTGATCAGCCCTCTGCGGAATCGATCGATCCGGCTAGCTTCTGTCGGCATAATATGAGGAGCAAACTTGCTCAATCTGGCGAACTCCCTCGCATAGTCCGATATTGACATTCCTGGCTTCTGCTTCAGTTGTTCGAACTGGAGAGCTCGGTTCTGTCTCTCTCCCTCGGCAAGGAACTGATCAGTGAGTTCTTGCTTGAACATGGCCCAAGTGGGCGGATCATCACCATACAATCGTTCCTCCACATTCCTCTCAAACCAGTACCAAGCTTTTTTCTTCAACTGTAAACCCACCAATTCGATCACCTTGACATTCAAGCAAGGTAATCTCTGGACAAGCTTGTCCATCTCGTCAAGAAACTCTTGGGGTTCATCGCCCTCTTCCCTATTGAAGACTGGAGGCTTCAGTCTCCTGAAATCATGAATGGAAACTCCCTCATTGGGAAGCATCATCCTCTCTATGCGTCTCGGTGCTCGTACAGGTGGAGGCGAAGCTCTCATCTCTCTTGGCATAGGTGGTGCCATAGGGGGCGGTGGTGGCATCTCTTGCCGGTCCCTCCTCAGATCCGCTAGTTGACGCCTCAGATCGTGGATTTCTTGCCTCATCATCTCCATGTCCTCTGGAGGGTTATGTCCACTTCCACTTTGAGTGCGCTGCTTCGATCGAGGTGGCTCCTCGGATTCTGCTCCAACATGCACTGAAGCGACATCCGGCGCTACACTCTCAATGCTATGAGAGTGTTCTTCCTCTACGTTTATAACCTCTCTAGGCGGTGTACCCGAACGTGGTTTTCTTCGAAGTGGCATCTATACCACAAGTACGGGTTGTCATTCAATACGTAACATCAATATCAACTTTGTCACAATACACAATATCTATCAATGTTCGCAAACTTCACATAATCACATTTAATCAAGTATAGGCATATATCACAACAATTAATCAACATAAGATATGCATGTCATAAATACATATATCTCATAAATTAGCATGTATGCTAATACAGAATCATCTTATGAGCATGATATCAATAAGCACACATTACCCTTTCATATATTATATATAATGAAGGGATCTCATAACTACATGCTCAACACATAATCAATATCATCATTCTTACTCATCTCATATTTCTACTCCTACCATCTACTAAAGTTCATAATTCAACTAGTTAGGTTTCCTACAATACACTAATACTCCATCACAGTACACTAATCTCCGCCATCATGGGTAGCCTCGCTCTCCTCGATTTGGCCATTCATGTGTCCTGTGGACTCAACATTAGAGGGACGTCCATCACGTCTAGTAGGGCATCTCGCGGTGGAGTGGTCCATCCTTCCGCAAGCCATACACAGGTGCTCGGGAAAACTCGACATCAAATCAAGGAAAGGCGGCATGGGTATGGACTACGGGTCCTCGCATACCCTCCTGATCCGCACTAACTCCCACCTTAAGTCCTAGATGCTCCTCCTCAGATCCTCCAGCTCGTCTCAAAGGAAGCGATTTTCTTCAGCCAGTGTCTTGCACTTCTCCTTCATCTTTGCCACCTATACTGGGTCCAAATCCTCCTCTGGCTCGGGCCTGGTAATGGAAGCAACATCGGATAGCTCTCTCTCTCTAATAACACGTCGGCAGGGCAGCATCTACATAATACAATATATAAGAGATTTTACTAGTGAATCAATTATATAAGAGGAGTAGTTATGTATATCGGTAACGCGGATTTATCTTAATGATGGACTGAAATGACGATAAAGAATCCTATACTCCAGGGTTTTACTTATGACTCATATAATACATGAAAGTCTATACTAGACTTAAACTTACTCTTTGATACAAACTTTGTCACATCTCGCCTTTCGAGATGTGACGGTCCTAAGGTAGAGGAAGACGTAAGGTCACCTAAACCCGTAGAACCCTTAATGTACTACTCTCACTAACACATGGCAATCACATACCCAAGATCGTGGCCAACACTCATAGACGAATCCTATCATACTTACTATCCATATTACATGCATAATTAGCCTTTGATTATATGTGACCAATAATTGATTTTAATTACGATATCGCATGATTGATTAATACCTCATAAACTAATAGTCATCATACTCAAAGGATTACAGACCAAAATAATGTTTAACAGTCATCCAAATAAATACTACTAAGATATTGACCCATAGAGCTCTAATGAAAGTACGCATATTACAGGCCAACAAAATGAAAGACAATCCATAAGCAGTAGAGTAATCTCCTAAGTTATGAAAGGTAGCTTGAGAGTGTTACCTTGCACGAACCTCTATGATCCTGAAAAAAAATATAAACGCTACAGGATGAGATAAATCTCAATGAGAACACAATATACTAATATGATATGCCGGTGGTACAATAAAATATGAAATGAACAATCTCATAGTATAGGGTATCTTATGATACATATTATTTCATATTTATTAATTTAGCAGAAACCAATAGATCAGAAGAGGTATGCTTCCCTTATAGTAATCAGAGTAGTGGCTAATGCCTTACTTACTCTTATCACATAATATCACGTAAGACTAATCAGGTCTCACGGCTAAGACCTCAAACTTTCCCTGGCTAAAGTTTGGATACGCTGACCCTATTCGCGGGCTTTTTACAGTGTGCACAGGTATGATATATAATTCCACATCAGTCGAGGATTTATGCTTTCTCATATTCACATGTAAACAATATAACTCATGGTATAACAATATGGCATATAAGAAAGAATCATGCCTCAATATTCAATTTAGGTTTTAATAAAAGTTTCAAGTATAGTTGACATATCAATGGTATCAATATAGATATGCACTTTAGAGATAAGCCAAAAGCCTTTGATAAACAATCCTAATATAACAAGAGATATAAATTTTGGTATGAATATGCAATAGGAACATTTACTAAGATTTCAATAAAACTCATGATTTCAATTAGGAATGCCCATACAATATTAGCATATCATGAACTCACCTCAGATCCTTAGCTCTTATTGATAATAACTAGCAATGAGGATTGACCTCTCCTTCTTGAACACTAGCCTTTCCTTTATCCTTTACAAGTAATCATCATATGAGATACATTACTCCATAATCTTATACTTAAGTATCACTAACCTTGACTTAATCTTTAAATTTATCTTTAGAGTACTAACTAAGGTTACACATGTACACATCAACTATCATTCACATTAAGTCATATTATAAAGGTAGACTCATTCTCATACTCATAGTGATTTATAGAGCACTAAGGCTCAACTCATAATCAAGGCCAAATGCTTTATGATAAGCAATTCCATTCATCACATAAGTGTCATGCAATTCAATTGCTTACTTATCATCCTAGCATTCATACATACTCAAACACATAGTCAAATCAAATTGTAGTACTTAGACACATTCAACCAAGTCATGGCCGAATGGTCCAAGTACCCTAATCTATATGCATTTGGTCAATTAGACCAATTAGCACCTCATTCAAGTCATGTACATATCATTAGACTCAATTGTATTATCAATTGTAACTTAGGTCACTCAATTTGACACACCCTAATTGACTTAGGTTCAATTTGGGAAAAATCATCAATTCAACATTCAAACTTCAAATTGTCATAGGAATCATCAAATTAACATTCATACAAGCTCAATTAAACATTCAATTGAAATTAAACATGCTTGATTCAAGGTAACCCTAAATGGCATAACCTAACATTTGGGGAAAACTTACAATTAGGCAATCAATCCTCCAATTGAGCATCAAATCATTCAATTCAATCATAGGGGAGCTCAATTGGACATGTAAACCAAATTAAAGGCTTGAAATTACATGTTGGATCGAACTCACAAATTGGGGAAAACTTTCAATTTGACAATTAATCATTCAATTGGACATTAATTCATGCAATTCAAGTATTTAGGAACATAATTAGGCATTCGATTGAATTTATGCAACATGGAACCCTAAATTCCTAATTAGGCCGAAATGCACAAATTGGGAAAAACATGAATTATTCAACCAATCTTCAAATTGAGCATTAAATCATTCAATTCAAGTGTGAGGGAGCTCAATTGGACGTGCAATTGAAATTAAACACTTAGGATTTGAAAACCCTAATGTGGCCGAACCCTAGTATTTGGGAAAAATAATTTGCATACTTCAATTAATCAAATTGAACATCAATTCATGCAATTAAACTATCAAATTGTACAATTATACAATCAATTTGAATTGTCATACATCAATTTGAAAGTTCATACTTGGCATAAACATTTAAATTGGGAAAAACTTAATTTCATACTTCTAATGTGAAATTAATCATGCCATTCATCAATTAACATTAAATTAGTCAATAATCAAGAGTCAATCGAAACAAAACACATCATGAACATAAAACCCTAACTAGGCCGAATCATGAAATTTGGGGAAAACTAACATATACTCATCAATTGCACATATTGACTCTAGAATCATCTAATTGACATGCTAACAAGCAAGAATATGCATTTAAATGAAATTATAGACCATGAAAATGAATTTCCATGGTAGGCCGAACCATTCAAGTTAAAGAGGAAAAGAACATTTCATGAAATGAACTAATTGGTTCAAGAATTTAACTTAGTACTTGGAAATGAAGAAGGTTTGTGAAGCTTACCCTTGAAGCTCCTTTCTTCCTTAGAAGACAACAATGGCCGAACCCTTTAGAGGAAAGAAGAAGAAGGAAACTTCAACTTAGGGGGAAAATAACTCAAGAAACATTGAAGAAATGAAGAATTGAGAAGGTTTAGTAAAGAACTTACCTTGAAATTTTTCCTTCCACCCAAGATACTACTATGGCCGAATTCTCTCTCTAATGGAGGTTGGAAGATTTTTGTTTTAGGAGAAATGAGGAAGAAGAAGATGAGAAAAAGATGTTTAAACATGATGAATGGTAGGTTTAGGGTTTGGAAGTGAAATGACTAAATTACCCTTAATGAAGAAGGGTAAGAATATTCTAAAGTATGGGCAAATGGTCATTTCACTACCTTTAATCCTTTGGGTAAAAACTCTTCTTATTTATTAGGCAAAGATAGTGACTCTTCCTAATTTGGCTAAACACCAAAGAGTAATTTACAAACAACCTATCTTTACCTTAAATGGTATTAATCACATGCATATTTAAGAAGATGACTAATTAATCTCTAATTAGTCCTTCAAATCTTCATTAATCACATAGTCATGTATAATTAATCATAGGATTAATTATTATGCACAGTGCAAAAATAATACAGCACAATTATAACACAGTGTAATTAAATTGCAGACAGTGCAGAAAATAATACTGTATAACTAAATTGCAGACAGTGTTGGGATAACACTGTGTAATTAAATAGGGGGTTGGGATGACACTGTATAATTAAATAGCAGATAATATAGAAATTACACTGTATAATTAAATAATAGACAGTATAGAAATAACACTGTGTAATTAATTAACAGGCAGAATGGAGAAATTTTTGGGGAAAAATGTAAGGTATTACACTCTCTCTGTCTCTCTTGTAATAGTCTCCCATTCTTCTATAGTGTCATCATCAATGTCACTCAGTAGATCAAGCCCGGCACTCTCTCTCAACTGGCCAAACAACCTCAACCACAGTACGGCTATACCCCATCTAAAGTATCAAACCCACTACTTCAGCATCACCCCAACCAGTAAAACTAAAAAAACAAATACCCAGCCATCAGACAAATAAGACCAGAGCCCTCATCCTAAGCCTCTGCCTCTTTAAGTCTCCAAAGTCACTGGGGTCCTGAAACTCCTCGATCACGGCGGTCGCATTCACCCAACCATCAAAGATTATCCAGCTAGCAACATCTTAGGGGCAGGTCCAGAAACTCTTGTAAAGCCCAAAAATGCCAAACGTTGAACTTAGGAACCACCAGGACTGCCTCCAGATCGCAGTCGAATATGGTGCTGAACTCCTTGAAGGTAGGGCACTGCTCCTTCATAGCAACACCAAAATGAAAAGGACGGGCTACCGGGTCCCAAAACCTACAGCAAGCCTTCAGAAAATCTCAGTCAACCCGCACTTCCCGTAAAGTCACCATCGATACAATATAGTATCTGCCCAAATTAATTTTCTCCATCTTCTCGAGTTTCTTGGTCCATAAATGCATGTAATGATTGAAAATACGGTTCAATGGACGAAAAAAAATCATCACATGAAAAAATTGCACTCGTGTTTAGGAGTTGACATTGCATACAAACTGCATTCATATCATACACAGAGCCAACTTTTGAATCCACCCTCTTGCATCCATACATTCATCTATTAGATGCATCATCACAGATCATCCATAGCATTGAAGTCGAACAAAAGGTCCATGAAACCCAAAATATGTATCATCTGTGCACCAACATCTATGTATATGTAATCATTTGCAGTCATACACCATTATGCATAAGCCAAGGAATTGACCAGTACCTTCTCAAAGCTAGCCGACATCTTTCATAATTGACCAGTACCTCCTCGAAGCTGACCGCCATCTTTTCAAAATTGACCAGTACCTCCTTGAAGCTGACCGACATCTTTCCAGAATTGACCACTAACTCCTCAAAGCTGCAGTACCTCCTCGAAGCTGACCGACATCTTTCCAGAATTGACCAGTACCTCCTCGGAGCTGACCGCCATCTTTTCAGAATTGACTAGTACCTCCTCGAAGCTAACCACGACACCATTTCACAACTATACTTCTAAGCAAAGCAGCCTTTCATCACTATTTTCAAAATCCCCCGAGCCGACTTACCATAGGCCGAGGCTCTCCTCTTTTCAGAATCCCTCGAGCCAACTTGCCATTGGCCGAGGCTCTCCTATTTTCAAAATCTCTCGAGTCGACTCGTCATAAGCCGAGGCTTCCCTTATACCAGAATCTTTTTAGAACATCTTGAGCCGACTCACCATAGGTCGAGGCTCTCTTATTTTCAAAATCTCTCAAACCGACTCGTCATAAGCCGAGGCTCCCCTCATACCAGAACCTTTTCTGAATCTCTCGAGCTGACTCGCCATAGGCCGAGGCTCTACTCTTTTCAGAATCTCTTGAGCCGACTCGTCATAAGTCGAGGCTCCCCTCATACCAGAACCCTTTCAGAATCTCTCGAACCGACTCGCCATAGGTCGAGGCTCTCCCTTTCACCAAAAATATCTTATCAAAATCCATCCTTCACCCAAAAATTTCTAGCCCCTAGCCTAGATATCCCTTTGGTTCCTCTTTTCGCATATATTTATCAAACTTAGTCACATCCTCCACCCATAAATGTTTAGGAACAATTGCTTAAACATCAATGTGGTTCCTTTGCCATCTTCCTTTTAAACCAGTCTCTCACCCAAACATGTCCAAGCACTGACCTAGGCATCACTTTGGTTCCTTATACCATCTTTTTTCAACCATGTCTCTCACCCAAACATGTCAAAGTACTGACCTAGACATCACTTTGGTTCCTTGTACCACCCCTTCTCCCGAGTTCACTATCATCAAAATTGCTTTACAGACAAGGCAATTCTGATGAGGGAGCAACTGTGAAACCTCAATTTTGCACCCTCATGATGCTACCGCAGCTTGACACCTACTGAATTTCATACGCTACGTAAAGCTGGTTTGGCGGTCCCGTTAACCGGTTAGCGGGCAGGGGTCAAGGGGGTAGCGCCCCTTGTAGGGGTTCGAGGGCAGCCCCCGAAAGGTAAACGATTTATTTCTTCCAACATAGACTGATATCACTTTTCCAACCTTGTTTGGACTTTTTGTACCATACAACATTTTCCCAAAACTGACTAAATTTTCCTCAAAACTAAATGCTAATCTGTCCGATAATTAATTTCAGATTCACAGCCACTGACCGGTAATTTTTCAAACTTCAGAATATCCCGAAAACTAACCCAAAACTCTCAGAAACTGACCCGAAAAGCCCTAAAAATCGAGATGTCTCGCGGCCGTCCGCGAGACTGGTCGGTGCGTCCTCGAACCTTCTGTGCAGGTCTGCAAGACGCTCTCGCGGACTCTGCACGGCCCGTCTGCAGACGCTCCACTAGACCCGCGGACGCTGCGCGTGTCTAGGTGCATCCGCACTGACTCGCGTCAGTGAAAGACGCGTCAGTACGGGGCTGACATGTCAGTCCCATACTGACACATTCACCGGGGCTACCAGCGCATCCGCCAGACGTTCTAGCGGACGCCACTAGGACACCTCGCGGACGTGCGTGAGAACTGTGAGTCTCGTGGCCGATCGCCTTTTCACCAATTTACCCTTTTACCCTTCCTTTTCTTTGCTTTTTGAACTCTTTTTGGTCTTTTCTCCCCCCATCTGCCCCTAAAAATACCCCCTCCACTTCCTTTCAAGACACACCTCAAGCACTTGTTGATTGCTATCCATTTGCTTCTTCTCTCTCTCTTTCTAATTAGTCTTCTTACTCATTTTGAGTAATCTTAATTAGTTAATTAATTAAAAATCAATTTTAATTAATTATTTAATTTTTTAGTTAGTGTCCATCCACTCTCAATTAGTTAATTAATTAATTAATTTTTTCAATTAGTTTTCACTCAATTTGATTAATTAATCACTTTAATTAATTAATTCTTTTAATTAATTAATTCTTTTCACTCAATTGGAGTACAGTGAAAAGGATCCTAAGATACATTAAGGGGACCTCAGATGTTATATTGTGTTATGGAGGATCATAATCTACTGTCCGAGGATATGTTGACACAGATTATGCAGGTGATTTGGACAAAAGCAAATCCACCACAGGTTATATGTTTATTCTTGCTAGAGGAATAGTATAAGTTTCGAAACGACAGTCAGTTGTGGCTACGTCAATAACAGAAGCAGAGTATGTAACAGCTACACAAGCTAGTAAAGAAGCAGTCTGGTTGAAAATGATAATAGAAGAACTCTGGCACAAACAGGAAAAAATTTCTCTGTTTGGTGATAGTCAAAGTGCCTTGCATCTAGAAAGGAATCCAGCTTTTCATTCAAAGACGAAGCACATTCTAGTTCAGTACCACTTCGTTCATGAGAAAGTAGAAGAAGGAACCGTAGATATGCAGAAAGTGCATACCAAAGACAACCTAGCAGATTTTATGACAAAGGCAGTCAATACTGACAAGTTTGTTTGGTGTCGATCCTCTAGTGGCCTGATAGAGACATGAGCAACATAGAGATGGCAAGGAAGAAAGAATAGTATGAAGATTAATTGATCATCAAT
Organism: Vernicia montana; assembly: GCA_949750685.1. Lineage (NCBI taxonomy): Eukaryota > Viridiplantae > Streptophyta > Magnoliopsida > Malpighiales > Euphorbiaceae > Vernicia > Vernicia montana. The sequence goes on along the minus strand of CATKHJ010220655.1, from coordinate 3,887 downwards.
CAAATTTTCAAGTGAAAAATTATTGTAAAGTCAAATAAGTGGGCACCGAATTCAATGCCCACCCTTGACATTAATCAAAGTTGGTACAGCTTGCAAAATGCAAGCTGTGGCCAACTATTGTGAGTCTATATAAAGGCTCCTTCTTCTCCTCATTTAGTATCCCAAATCAGAGAGAAAAATTCTAAAAGAAAAATAGAGAGTTTTATTTAAATTGTTTTTCTCCTATTTTCAAGAGATATTATTATTGTTATCTCCTTGTGATTTAGGGAGAAGATTGTAACTCCTATTATTTCTCATAGTGAAATTCTTCTATTCTTACCCGTGGTTTTTACCCTAATTTATTTGGAGGTTTTATTGTTATTATTCTCAAATTATTAGCTGCGTGTTTACTCTAATCCGGTGTTTATTTTTCAACAATTATTACATTAGATATATTAGATTAGATTAGTAGGTAAATATTTCCCATGTTTGTGTCTCTTGTTCACAGTAAGTCCAAATATAATTTCATGTTTTTGTTGTTTTCTCATTGGATTTGCAGGCGTTGTTGCTAGTAACCAACATAAATAAAAAATTAATTAATTAATTAATTTGATTATTTCTATCTTTATTTATTAGATTTTAATTTTTAAAAAGTAGACTATAATTAATATATTTTTTTTCATTTACAAATATTTTAATCATAGCGTAAATAGCTTGTCTTTGACTAATTATGGAAGGTGAAATTAATAGGATATCTAAAACTGATTTACACATATCTAAAACTGCACCAATGAAAGATAAACGCATCTGATCAAATGATCTGTACCCGTCAACATAAATTTGTGGAAATTTATAACCAAGGAACAAGAGAGAAGTTGAAAGGGGAAATATTTAAAACAGTATTTGAATGGGTTCATCCAGTCATCCTTTAACTTTAAATATTTTAAACATTATTTGCTAAATTTATTTTGAAATTGCATTCAAAGTCCCTATCTTACTTTTTTTATTAATTATAATTTATATATTTCATTTTTTTTCTTACTTTAAAATTAATTCTTATGTTCAATTATTTTTCACCATGAAAATAACATTTTTATATTAATTTTCAACTCATTTACTTTAACATAAGTGTGAAATCAATAATTTATTCATTTAAATTTTTATGGCAATAATATTTTTTTGGAAGATTGATTTCAAAAAAATTAAGAGACATTTATAATTTCTTTATATCTTTTTCAAAATCATATCATATGAAAAAGTATAATAAAATAAACAATATTTTATTTTATTGTTTGAGTGCTTGATGGGGCAATGAAGTGTATATGACTATCAATATTTATGCCATTGATGTGCTTGATCGGGAAAATTCTAATGTGTCATTAAATAATAGTAATAATTAATTAATTGTTATGCTTTGAATAATAAAATAATTTTAAAAGTGGATGATGAGGGAAAAAAATGATTTCAAATAGACATAGGACACGCATACATAAGGATCCCTACCTTTCTCTATAAAGGGTAATGAAAAGGTAAAGAGAAAAGATCCTAACTCATTTTTCTGTCTCTCCTCTCTAAACTCTCTCACTGATTTGGGCATCGAAGGCTCCCCTGGGGTCAGTCCCCGGGAGCCATTGATCCTATTTTTTTCTGTTCACAGGTCCTACCCCTAGCCGGGCCCGCCATAACAGTATCGAGTGATTTTATGACTTATCAAATGGCGCCGTCTATGGGGAACGACACAAGAATGTCGTGTTTCAGATTCAATATTTTCACCGGATTCAATATTTTCGGCAATCTTAATTTTTTCCGGTGATTGATCAACAAACCTGAGTCAAAATCATCACAAAAAACATTCGAAAAATTATCATGACCAGCAAAAAAAAAAATTGAAAATTGAGGAGAGAGAAAAGAGAGGGAGGAGAGAGAAACGTACCTGCCATCCTCGATCCACGCACCTCTGGCCATCGGTAACCTGAGTCAAAATCATCACAAAAAACATTCAAAAATTATCATGACCAGCAAAAAAAAAAAAAACTGAAAATCGAGGAGAGAGAAAAGAGAGGGAGGAGAGAGAAATGTACCTGCCATCCTCGATCCGCGCATCTCTGGCCTTCTGTGGCTGTCACCGCCACCTCCAAATGAAAGCCCATGTGCCAGTGACGACAGGAGAGGCAGAATCGCAGCAAACCGACGCCGGAAACCACCACAATCGCTGCCCAAAAATTTTCGGCCATCGAGAATTCAAACACAGATTTCGGCCAACTCCGACATCGGTTTCAGATGATTTTGGTGTCCATGGATTCATCTCAGCACCAGCTTCATTTCGGTACCAACCATGCCTCCCCAGATTCATCAGAGAGGTAGATCGAAAAATGCCTCATTGAAACTTTGCAGGCCATTTCTAGCCAAACGGCGATGATTCACGGCGAGTGGCTTGTAGATTTGGAATCCTGGCATCAAGACGAAGCCAGTGGTACCTGCCTCGCCTCAAACTAACTCTCCGGTGAATTTTCAGCCACCATCCTGCAACGTGCCGGCGAGGCCTGAAAAATTCAGAAATTCACATTTCGCCTGTACATCACGGATCTGAAGCCCGTTCGTCAAAATTCCATCCTGAACACGCATTTTCAGTGCTGCAAATCAATTATCCGGACTGCGAAAAACTACTTTTTTAGTTCAAAATGCGTCTCTATGGATCTGAAAATTCTTTCGAACAATCTCTGAGGCTAATCACGCCATTACAGATAAGTTTTCAATATTTCTTATACTTTAAATTTAATTTTGCGGTATTATTTGTTGAAATAAAATGAAAATAAATATATAATGAAAGTCTTCGGAAGACGAGGCAGAATAGCCTAATGGGACTAGCCCGAGAGACAGTAAGACTAGGCATATAAAACCTCTTTAGACTAGCCCAAAAAACCAACGAGGCCCCCTACAAAAAAGGGAAAATGCCAAACTAAGTCTAGGCGAAAGTCCAATAGGAAAAAGACCTAGCAAGTCCGGGTAAAAGTCCAAAAGGCACCAAAGACCTAGTTCAACTAGGCAAAAGCCTTCGATCAGCAAGGCATCATAGACCTCTACGCGAGGTATATTTCATTAAAGACCTCTAAGTGAGACACATTATTATTATTGTATAAATTTTGTATGTGAAACAGGATTTCTCAAGCCCAATTGGTGAAGACCAGAGACGAAAGTTTAAGGCCAAGGAAGCCGAAACCCAAGGGCGAAGGCTGAGGAAGTCAAAAGCTAAAGGCGAAGCCTCGAAGGGCGAAGGTCGAAAAGGCGAAGCCTCAAAGAGGAAGCCGAAAGGGTGAAGGCCGAAGAGGCGAAGCTTAGAGACAAAGCAGAAGAGGCGAAGGCCGAGGGCGAATTGCCTAACCTAGATATGTTTATATTTTTCATGCTTTAATTTAAATTTTGTAATATTAATTGCTTAAATAAAATGCAAATATATGCATATTTTGGCATGAATTAATTATTTGCTATGATCATATAGCATAAAATGATATGCCATATCTGAGGATAATGCATGCTTAATTGTGCTTTCAAATGCCATTTTATATGCCAAATATTGCTTAAAAATTGATATTTAAAGCAAATTATTCTCCTAAAATAGATACTGAGTGAATCTATTAATTTTTGGGGGGAGTAAGTGTAACACCCCGACCCTGAGTTCACTATGAATATTGAGATTTAAGGGAAGTAATCAGAATAGGAGCGAGGGAATATAGATGATGATTGTGAAAATTAGAGAACCGAACGGATATCGGTCTTAAAACCAAACTCCTGACTGTATGAAATAAGGTAGGGGATATTAGGAAAAGCATCAGATAAGTTATATTTGACATGGAAACAAGTGAAATACAAAGTGTAAGAAGGGAAATAGGAAGTTAAGAATTAAAACC
>CATKHJ010220582.1:0-14517 GCA_949750685.1 Vernicia montana | reverse complement strand
CATCTAATGTCACAGTTCAATCATTCATCACACGAATATCCATATATTTATATCAATAACTTTTGTCAAGTAGCATGATGCTCACTACCTCTATAATCATAAGTAACACATACTGATTATAGAATATAAATAGAGGTGACGGTCTCTCCGGAATTAATGACGCCCAGTCATTACTCCTATGACCATGAACATTTTGAAGTATTTGTTTAAGAGCGATCTATTAACCATATTCTCAACACTTGAGAATAGATCCTCTCACAAAATACTATGGACTACAAATATACATTTAATACAATGGAACAATTGATTTATATAAACATATATTTATCACCATATATTATGTTGTTTTACATTTACATAAACATATATACTGCTCTAGGGCATATACTCTAACAGATACGTAGGCACACTTGTTCCAAGTGACAAATCTAGAATAAAATGAACAATTTCTCTTTCTTATCACTTTCTTTAGAAAATGTATGATCTTCCTAGTACCCATAAGAGCTAGAGGAGATATTCTCTGTTTCTTTATTTTATTGTAATTTTTAATTAATTTTGTCAATTTATTTCTTTTATTTATATGTTTTGTTATTTATAATAATAATTGTCATTTCATTCTTTATAATTGTAATTCCATTATTTAATTATTCATGAAATCATTTTCATTAAGTTATTTTTATATCATTAATCCAAACCATTATTTTCAAAAGAAACCAAAAACCTAGTCCCCGAATTCTCCTTGGTTTCAAAGACTAATGCATTTTCCAAAAGGCAAATTAATTGGAGTCTAAAATGGGGTTTTCCTTATATTTTCCAAAATAAAAATAAATTAAGGTGGCAACTCCCAAAAATTAATTTTCTAATTTAAAGAGATAATTTGCCAAATAAAGCGATAGCCGCTTCAATGGTGAGACTTAGTTTAGAAGAGCATTCCGATTCCTAGCGGACCGAACCAGTGCTCGGGCGAGGCTTTGCAGTTGGCGACTCCACTGGGAAACTACCTTCTTTTTTAAAAAAAGAAAATAAGAGGACTACTTTTTGGTTGTTAAAAAAAAATAAAAATTAGAGTTTGGCTTTTTAATATAATTATATCTTTCATGCATAATTTGCATAGGCTCTTTACCTCCAAACTTAGTTTTTAGAAAGACAATGGATAACGATTGTAGCATCAAGTGGGTAACCCTTCTTGGGTTTATTCACCGATAATGAAAGCATCCACCTCGCGATGAATCCTTTGATCCTTTCAAAGGTGTAACGGGCAGTTCGTACTGTTGGACTCACGTTAGGCTTTTTGACTCATATGTGGTTAGGTATATCACTGCTCTAGTGTGACAGGTACCCTAAATCAAACCACCCTCACCCTTTCATGTAATGAACCTAGAATTTGGGCCTTAGGTTGTATGTGCCCTAATGAATAAAGCCTTAATACGATTGCATAATCATGAACCACTTTTTTCATCCATGCATTAATAATGTATAAAGCATGCATTCAATTTCATGAGTCTAGATTGTATCTTGAACCAGTTAAGAGTCAACCTTACCCATTAACCTATAAAGCCAGAGTCATTTTGGCCCATTAACTTATAAAGCCCAAAATCATTTTGGCCCATGATATTTCACCATCACCCTAAAAAGCCTAAAATCATTTGGCCCAAAACATTTCCCCATCCACCATTAACCAAAACATCTATGAAGCCCAAAATCATTTTGGCCCATGATACTTCACCATCACCTTTAAAGCCCAAAATCATTTTTGCCTATGATACTAAAGCCCAAAAACATTTTGGCCCAAAACACTTCACCATTAACCTTGAACCGAATCATCCTTCAAAAGCCCAAAACATTTTGGCCCAAATTACCTTAGGCCCAATGCATTTGGTCAAAAATACCTTCAAAGCCCAAAAAATTTGGCACAAAATACCTTAGGTAATCCTTCAAAAGCCCAAAACATTTGGCCCAAAGTACCTTAGGCCAAATGCATTTGGTCCAAAATACTTTCAAAATCCAAAATATTTGGCCCAATATACCTAAGGAAATCCTTTCCCCTCAGAATTTGCATGCCAACCCATGCCTTTCATTACCTTTTCATATAATTTCCCAAACACTTACCTCGTTTCTTTGTTTTGCTTTCAAGTACCAATGGCTGACCTGATTGACATGAAAACCATGATAGCCTTCTTCACCAACCTCCTCAAGAGGCGAGAGGAAACCTTCCAAGCTACCCTCACCAATGCCTTGAATTCCCAACACCAATCCATCATAGATGAAATAACTGGATTGATGAACTAGAATAAATCAAACCCATCTGATCCAAGCTCTTCCACCATGCCTCCTGCTCCTAATGTTAATTAGACCAACACCACACATTCTCCTTCCATTGTCAATTTGACCAACACTTCACCTTTTGCTAGTGTTAATCTGACCAGCACTACACCCCCTTTTACTTTTCATCAAACTAATACCACACTACCCACTCTCACTTTGATTCCTTTCCAAGGAGGAGGAACCTTAATAGAGAAACAAAATTCTAAGCCAACTTGAAGTAATGGAAAAGTCCATTGAAGCATTGAAACAACACAACGACCTGATTGATGTGGATGCATTAACCTTGTTCCCTAATGCCAAGCTTCCACCTAAATTCAAGATGCCTGAAATGGACAAGTTTGATGGAACCACTTGCCTTAAAACCCATTTGAAGATATATGTAGGGGCAATGAAGCCTTTAGGACTTAGCAATGAGCTCCTTGCTCAACTATTCCAACAATCCTTAACTGAAGCTGCCAAAAGATGGTTTCTTTCCTTAAAAAATAGCTAAAAGAAGACATGGGAGGATATTTGTAATGCATTCATCAAACAGTATCATTATGATATCGAAGTGGACATTACTAAGTGTGACTTGGAAACCACCAAGCAATTTCCAAAAGAGTCATTCTCCACGTTTCTTACAAGGTGGAGGGCCAAAGTTGCTCAAATGTTGAATCGACCAACCGAGTAAGAGCAAGTAGATATCCTTGTCAAGAACCTACTCCCAATTTACCAAGACCATTTGTTAACACAATACTTGCCTAACTTCAAAACTTTAGTTGCAACTGTCACAAAAATTGAAGATTGCATCCAAAGTGGACAATTTCAAGTCGAACTCTCTACCACTAATAATAACAGTGGTGAAATATTGTCAATAAAACAACTTTTGAGGCTAAACTGATATGTCCTAATCCCCATCATTTCCTTCACCATAAATCAATATGGAACTGACCCATGCCTTAAAATCCATTATCAAAGTGGAAACATACACCATCTCACTTTATCTCACCAACAAACCAAAGTCCAATTAGCATGTTATGGAGGAGTTCAAGCCCAGCTAGTTTGACCTGTCTGAGATTGAGTCTAAGTCTGAGTTTGAGTCTGTCATCTGGTCTTCTTTTTCCTTTCCATGAATTTCTTATTTGACCATGTTGGTTTTTTCTTCATCTTTTTTTTTTAAATTTTATAATTGCTTCTTTATAATAAAGCATTTCCTTTTCTCTTATAATATTATGCACTTCCTCTGCTTTCTTTATTGAAATCCAAAGTGGATGGGCTAAAAAAAGAGTTAAAAAAAGGTAATAAATAAAAATAATAAAAAGAAAAAAGTGGTTTGCTAAGTTGAAAACCTGAAAGAGGGAGGCTTAGGCAGAAATTAGAGCAAGCTGAGTTGAAAACCCGAAATGGCGGCTCGGGCAAAAATTAGAGCAAAAAAAAAGAGAGAATAAAGATAAAAAGTCAATGAATTTTAGCAGTTCTTCCATTTTCCACGAGTTCTTAAAGTGTTTCACATCACCAATATCTCTACATCACCGTCCAATCAGAAGATCAGTCAAAACAATCAAAAGAGGATCGAAGAACTTCATCAACACCCAATCAAGTAGGGAAATCAAAAGATCAATCAAAGTTAAAGATGATCATGATATGCAAATGCATATGCAAAAGTACTTACCCATTTCACTTTGGGTAATCAAACATCTCACCTCAAATGGGGCAATAATTTCAAGATGATCCTCAAGAAGATTCTTCTTAAAGAAAGAAACATGGGTGATATAGAGCCTTCCAAACCTTGTAAAAGGATTTCGTGGTTTTCCTTATTTAAATGCTAAAATTCATTGATTCAATATCTTTGAAAATTAAAAAAAAAAGAAAGAAAGAAAGAAAAGAAAAAAAGAAAAAAAAAGAAAAAAAGAAAAAAAAGAAAAAGAAAAAATATAGCTCTTCCTATTTTGGATCCATTTCAAAATAATTCTTCTCAAAGTACACACTTTTCAAGTCAACACTTTTTTCTTGAAAGCTAAAGCAACTAAAGAAAAATCTCTCTCATCAGAGTCATCTCTTTTTGAGTCTTTGTGTCAATCCATCACATTTCTTAGTTGAAGCAACTAAGATGCCCTTATCCCTTATTAGGGGTATGTCTTCCAAAGTCATCATGCTTTATCCCTTGAGTCAACTTATGTCAATTCATTGCATCTCATAGCTAGAGCAGCTAAGATGTCCTTACTCTTCCTCAGGGGTATGTCTTCTAGAGTCATCATCATTTATCTTCTACATCTTTCAAGTCATTTTTTAGCTAAAGCAACTAAAGCCCTTATCCATTATCAGGGGCACATTTTCCAAGGTCATCATTCTATAAGTCAAAAGTTCAAGTCATCAAATCAAACAACCCTTCTTCATTCTAAGGAATCCTTCCTTTAGTAATTGGCCTATGTGTTAGTCCCATTAAGTCCAACCGACAAAGCGTCACCCCAAGAGTTTCTTTAATCTTAGACAATAAGATAGCTTTGCTTGTATTCTCCATAGACCATGCTACAACAACAAAATCATAAAACCTCCTAGAAACCTCTCAAAAGGTTTAACCTGTCATCTTTGAAGCCCAAGTCCATTGGCAAAACTAAAAATAAAGTTGATCAAACCTCTCAAAAGGATTGACCTACTATCCAACAAGCCCAAGTCCATTGGCAAAACTAAAACCAAAATTGATCAAACCTCTCAAAAGGTTCATCATACCATCCTTTAAAGCTTAAGTCCATTGGCAAAACGAAAATCAATCATGCTTCTCCAACCTTTTAAAGAGTGGAGCCCAACAACCTTTTCACTTATGGTTAACCCATAAAACTCATTTGGCATAAATAATCCTCTAAATCCCTATCAGGGACAAACCCTTAATCCATTGGGCCACACAAAGCAAACTCACAAATCCTATTTTATGGATAGCCCATAAATCTCCTTGCAGCAGAAACTTCTAACACCATACCTGAAGTAAAACCAATTATCTTTCTAGAAAGTCCAAATCACCTTGGAAAGCCTAAGCCGATAAACTTTCATTGAAGCCTAAAAGCCCATTTTAGCACATTGACCTCAAATCAAAGCAAATCCTTTGATCCAGATCGTGCCCCATTAGTTCAAGGCCAAACTCGACCATTGCCTTCCAAGATGACCTTTATGATTTCAATCGATCTGACTATATCATCCTCATCAACTCTGCATACCTGACCCAGACTAAGTATGACTTCAATCAGCAGCATTGCTAAAATCTCAACATCTCATTAACATGACAAATCGAGACTAAGCAGAATACCATTTACTCTCAATGACCGTCAAAGTGACTAAGTCTCCTAAATCACCATCCCTCCAAAGTGGGGCGCCTTCCTAAACTCACATTAGAAATCTGATACCTCTCAGAAGATTAACACCTTAATACCATAGCGATTTACGTAGAACTTTCACTGGTTCAAGGTATCCAGTTCATAAAAGCATTCACATTTTGCATGCCTAGATTAGACTTAGGATGCACTTTATGCTAGACTCAGAGTCTTAAGCTGAATGAACCATAGACTGGTCAAAACTCCCTAGGACAACCTTAGGATTCATATCTTGCATGCTTAGATCTAACATAGCATCATTATTAACCTAGCATAGAGTTAGGCTTCTCTTTCTATACTAGACCTAGAATAGTCCATCCTAAGATAGCCTTAGGATCCTTTGCTCGATTTGATTGCGACAACCCGTGTTCACTATCATCATGCTCACTTTCCAAGAAAGCAACCATGATGAGGGGCATCTGTGAACATGTAATTTTGCACCTCTAGGACTTTTTATTGCATATAACCTGACTTGTGCAGGTCTAGGAGCAAGAGTCAAGCGTTCACATGGAGAAATTTGACTCTTACGACCCTTGGAAATCCCTCGGGACATTTGGAATTAAGAATGGACACAAAACAGATGCAAAAGGGGCAAAACAGGTGAAGTTCCTAGGAAGTAGCCTGCGGTTGCTGCAGGCTGTCGCTACAGAACTGTAGGCGACTCTGCGGTTGCCGCAAGGCAGCTTACAGAATTACAAAATCCACTTGCGGCACCCTTTGTCTGGTTTTACTTTCTTCTTTGTTTTGTGTACCAAATCCCACATTGAAAATTTAAGCCTTCTTCCTTCATGCCTTAGCCTATAAAAGCAAGCCTCCCATCCTTCATTTCATTTCATTTCACTCTTTGGTTGTTAGTTGACAGTTGTCCTCTCAACTTTTTAATCTTCTCTCTATTTGCTTTGTAAAGGTCTCCTAGGGCTAATTCCTTTTTGGTTTTAATCTGCCTAGTTTAGTCATCTTTGGATTAAATAAGGTTTTTAAGTTGCTTTTTTAGTTTAAATATTTTTAATAATTTGTTTTGCTTTGCTTAATTCCATTTACGAGGCGACCAAGTCATTTCTCTTTGATTTGACTTGGCTTAGAAGATTTGGACATAATTTTAATACCTTAGCATTTTGGAATTTAGAACTCTGATTTGACAAGGCGTTCCGACCTCCTCTTCTGATTTCAAAGAGATCCAATGTAAATCACCTTTTCCCTTTTTCTTTAAGGTAAAACACCTTCTATAAAATCATCAAAACATGATAAATTCAAAATAAAATAAACGAACACTCCATTACAAAATGGAAGAACTACATGGATTTTGATTCTCATTCGAAGGGATACGTAGGCACACTTATTCCAAGTGACAAATCCAAAATAAAATGAACAACTTCTCTTTGTTATCACTTTCTTTGGGGAATGTGTGATCTTCCTAGTACCCATAAGGGCTAGAGGAGATATCCCCTATTTCTTTATTTTATTGTAATTTTTAATTAATTTGTCAATTTATTCCTTTTATTTATATGTTTTGTTATTTATAATAATAATTGTCATTTCATTCTTTATAATTGTCATTCCATTATTTAATTATTCATGAAATCATTTTCATTAAGTTATTTTTATATCATTAAGCCAAACCATTATTTTCAAAACAAACCAAAAACCTAGTCCTCGAATCCTCCTTGGTTTCAAAGACTAGTGCATTTTCCAAAAGGCAAATTAATTGGAGTCTAAAATAGATTTTTCCTTATATTTTTCCAAATAAAAATAAAATAAGGTGACGACTCTCAAAAATCAAATATCTAATTTAAAGAGATAATTTGCTAAATAAAGCGATAGCCGTTTCAATCATGAGAATTAGTCCAAAAGAGCATTCCGATTTCTAGAGGACCGGACTGGTGCTCAGGCGAGGCCTCACAAATGGTAGAGAAATGAGACCTCTACATTCAAGTTCCTGATGTAATTAACAGCCAAGCACATCAAGTTTTCCTGACACACCTTTTGATTTTTGCACATTGTCCACACCAACCTTTATGTGTTTCTCTATTCAATGACCGACAATAGAGTCTTTATTTGCAAACTCTCTTCAATACACATCGATTTTAAGCATTGTCTACCATGAAAACTACAGCATCTTCAGTGTGTATGTGTGTGTTTTTTTTTTTTATAGCAATTTGCAATGTTTTAATGTTATTTATAAGACACTCAATTTGAAGCATTTTAGTTTAATTCATTGATTCTTTCATCACCAGACACATCACCTCAAAGTTGTAATTGAAATTTGAAATTACTGTAGCAGTAATAGAACTAAGTCAAGTTAATATAATATATTATTGGAAATCAATTTCATTAGAAAATTTGACCCTCAATATTAATTTAAATTTTAGCTTTCAATCTCTATTTGACTCACCTTAATTACCATTAGAAATTTTATGTTAACCTATTTACAAATCTTAAATTAAAGCTTGAACGAGCTTGTGTTGAGGCCTAAATTTATAAATTATTATAAATTTAGCTTGAACGAAGTAGCTAGGTGTGAGGCCTCGCCCGAGCACCGGTCCGATTCGCTAGAGGGAATCGAAATGCTCATTTGTGTTTAGTCTCACGATGGAACCCTCGGGTTTTGATTGGTTGATTTTGAAAATTGATTTGGGAGTCGCCACTTTAATTTTATTTTATTTGAAAAAAGTTAAGGAAAAACCCAATTGATTGACTCCAATTATATTCCAATGGAAAAAGTGCACTAGCCCTCGATTACCAAAGAAGATTCGGGGACTAGGTTTTTTATTAATTTGGCAAGTTTAATATACAATGACTTAAAATGAATTTCATGAACAATTGTAGATGAATGAATAATAATGTATGAATTAAAGTAAAATAAAGCAATAAAGAAATTAAATGAATAAAGCAAATATAAATCATAAATTTACAAAATAAACCAAATTAGGGGATACTTTCTCTAGCCCTTATGGGATTCTAGGAAAGTCACACATTCCCTAAAATAAATCAAATAACATAAGTAACTAAACAGAGAAATGAAAGAAAGCACAAAACTATGAAAAGAAGGTGAAAGAGGAAAAAAGTTCGTTTTAATTGGATTTGATGCTTTTTCAGACAAGCATGCCTACGTGTCCCTTTGAATGGAAATCAAAATCCACGTAGTTCACCCTTCTTGCGAAGGGAGTTTGTTTAGTCTAAACCTTTTATCATGTTTTAGTTCATTGATTAAAATGTGAGTTGGTTGATTTCAATCAAACAAAATTGATTACCAAGTTGTTAATTAGGTCATATTTAATTAACAAACAAAAAGCATCAGAACAAGTTAATTAATTCAGTTTCTAATTAACATGCCTTTTAAAGTGGTAAAAATAAAAGGATTAATGAGAAGGGGATCGTATAAAGGAAATGGGGAAAGCGATAAACTATGCTAAAATAAAAGAACTAAAAGAAAGTGAATAAAAGAAAAGGGGACATGCAAAGCAAAAGGGAGAATAAAACGATAAAGGCAATATAAAAGAGACTAAGTTAAAAAGAAAACAAAAGCAAACAAAACAACAAAGAAAGCAACACAAAATTCAAAATAAATAAATAAATAGAAGAAAAGGACAGAAAATAAATACCTTTTGAAGACGAGGCTTGGGGAAGTATGGACGGAGCGGACGACCGGATCGTAATTCCACCTTGACTCGACTTGGCAGAACCACAGTCTTCGAACGGCTACTAGGACGGCGCTTAACCACCCAAAAAGAGAAACTTTAAACTAGAAAGGTAGTTCTTTTCGAACCGAGCCCTGAAAATGACTTGCGTTTGATAAATTAAGCTTGATTTAGCAAGAGGTGTGTGTTTTAGTGAGTTAGGAAGGGGGGTTTATATAGGTGGAAGGGCTGGGAACAGGTTTCACATTTTCCAATGTGGGAAAATTGACCAGAAATGCACAAACCGCACAGAGGCCTTTTGGGACTGCACAGAGCTAGGTATGACCGCACAGAAGGAAGGGGGACCATACAGGGCCCAAAATGGACCGCACAGAGGCTATACGGAACCACACAAGCCTTGTGTGGAATCGCACAGGCCTTGTACGGTTCCTAGGTGCCCTGTGCGGTCACCCAGGCCAGACCAAGGTCAAATTTTCTAATTTTTTGATCCTTTCTTGCCCGTTTCAGCTTTTGAGACTTATTTGTATGCCTGAGGGTTTAGATGGTGCGAAATTCAGAGTTCACAGCAGTGAATCAATAGGAAGCTAGAGCAGCTAACACTATAGTGACAGATATCATTCCTATCCAAGGCATTCATGCACGTGTCTTATTTAATTATGGTGCTACACATTCCTTTGTGTCACCATGTTTTGCAAGAAAGATAGGAAAAAATAGAGAAAGAATGCAAGTTCCCTTAGAAGTGTCTACTCCTCTAGGTGAAGTGATAGATGTACATCATGAATATTCTACATGTGTAGTAGAGATTGACAGAAGAAAGCTCCCGAGTAATTTGATTGAATTAGAAGTGTTAGAGTTTGATGTTATTCTTGGCATGGATTGGTTATCTCAACACCATGCACACATCGATTGCCATGAAAAGAAGATAGAGTTCAAGAAGGAAGGAGAAGATGTATTTGTATATCAAGGGGATAGAAGTGATGTTCCTTTTAATCTCATATCTGCTATTGGAGCAAGAAGGTTGTTGAGGAAGGGATGTAGAGGTTACTAGGCACATGTAGTGGATACATGGAACACTCCTACTGAGGTTAATCAAATACCGGTAATTAGTGAGTTTCCAGATGTGTTTCCTGATGAATTGCCTGAATTGCCACCGAAAAGGGAAATAGAGTTCAACATTGAACTTCTTTCAGGCACACAACCAGTGTCTATTCCTCCTTACCTTATGGCACCTATGAAATTGAAAGAGTTGAAAGCACAATTGCAAGACCTTTTTGGACAAGGGGTTCATTAGGCCAAGTAGTTCTCCATGGGGTGCACCAATCCTCTTTGTGAAGAAGAAGGACAGTTCTATGAGACTCTGTATTGACTATCGGCAGTTGAACAAGCTAACTATCAAGAACAAGTATCCTTTACCAAGGATTGATGAATTGTTTGATCAGTTACAAGGTGCAAGTTACTTCTCCAAGATTGACCTTAGGTCGGTTTATCATCAGCTTAAGATCAAGAACGAGGACATTTGCAAAACTGCCTTTAGAACAAGATATGGCCATTACGAGTTCACGGTGTTACCTTTCGGCTTAACCAATGCTCCTGCGGCCTTTATGGATTTAATGAATAGAGTGTTTAAGCCTTTCTTGGATAAATTTGTGATAGTCTTCATCGATGATATCCTTATTTACTCCAAGAACAAAGAAGAACATGAAGAGCATTTGAAGATAGCATTGTAGACCTTGAGAGAGCACAAGTTGTATGCCAAACTATCGAAGTGTGAGTTTTGGCTTGATCATGTGTGCGTCTTGAGGCATATAGTTAGAAAGGAAGGAATTAAAATTGACCGAAGAAGATTGAAGAAGTGTCAAGTTGGCCGAGACCAACAAATGTGATCGAAATCCGTAGTTTCCTTGGCTTGGCGAGTTATTACAGGAGATTTGTAAAAGATTTCTCCAAGATAACCTCTCCAATGACCAAGTTAACTAGGAAGAAAGTGAAGTTCACATGGGATGATGATTGTGAAAAGAGTTTTCAACAACTCAAGGTATGTCTCACCACAGCTCCAGTACTCATATTGCTACAAGGATTAGAGGGATTTGCGATCTACTGTGATGCTTCCAGAGTAGGATTGGGATGTGTTCTCATGCAATATGGCAAGGTAATTTCATATACTTTGAGACAGTTGAAGAAGCATGAAATGAATTATCCTACACATAACTTAGAGATGGTAACGGTGATATTTGCTCTCAAAATATGGAGGCATTATCTCTATGGTGAGAAGTGTGATATTTATACCGATCACAAGAGTCTCCAGCATATCTTAAAGAAAAAAGACTTGAATCTAAGGCAAAGAAGATGGGTGGAGTTGCTAAAAGATTATGACTGTCAGATTCATTATAATCCGGGCAAAGCTAATGTCGTTGTGGATGCTTTGAGTCATAAATCGATGGGGAGCCTAGCTCACATTGCAATGGGGAAGAAGTCGTTGGTTAAGGAGTTGAAATAATTATTCAATAAGGGATTGAAATTGGAGATTTTCAAATCTCAAGTGCTTATGGCACACTTTCAAGTAAGACCTTTGTTGATGGATGAGATAAAGGCATTGCAAGACAGTGATCCTTCACTGGTTAAGTTGAAACAAGAAGTTCAAGAAGGACAAGCAAAAGAGTTTCAGTTGAAAGATGATGTTTTGATGCATGGGAATCAGTTATGTGTGCCGAATGTGAATAGACTTAAAGAGAAGATAATGAAAGAAGCACACCAAGCTCTATATAGTGTTCATCCAGGTGCAACCAAGATGTATCATGACTTGAGAGATTGTTATTGGTGGCCTGGTATGAAGAAGGATGTAACTACTTTTGTGTCTTCTTGCTTGACATGTCAACAAGTCAAGTTTGAGCATTAGAAACCTTTAGGTCTTTTGCAAGAGATCAAGTTACCAGAATGGAAATGGGAACGTATCACGATGGATTTCATAGTCGGACTACTAAGGACTTCGAGGGATTATGATTCCATTTGGGTGATTGTGGATAGACTAACCAAGTTAGCCCATTTTCTAGAAGTGAAGACTATGTACACTGCAGCTCAGTGTGCTCAGTTGTACATGGACAAGATAATGAGCTTACATGGAGTGCCAATATCCATCATCTCGGATAGAGGTATGCAATTCATATCTAGGTTCTAGCATAAGTTGCAAGAAGCATTGGGCACACAGTTGAATTTCATCACAGCTTTTCATCCACAGACGGATGGGCAATCAAAACGAACCATACAAACATTGGAGGACATGTTACGCATGTGTGTATTTGACTTTGGTGGGAATTGGGACAAGTACTTGCCGTTGATTGAATTTTCTTACAACAACAGTTACCATTCCACTATCGGCATGGCACCATACAAAGTATTCTATGGTCGAAAATGTAGATCACTAGTATGTTGGGTGGAAGTCGGTGATAAGCATGTTGAGGGACCAGATTTGATTAAGGAAACTTCAGAGAAAGTTCTAATCATCAGAGAAAGATTGAAGACGGCTTTCAGCAGGCAAAAGAGCTATGCGGACCCTAAACGGAAAGATGTCAACTTTTCTATAGGAGATCATGTCTTCTTAAAGATCTCTCCTATGAAAGGTGTTATGAGGTTTGGAAAGAAAGATAAACTTTCTCCAAGACACATTGGGCCATTTGAGATATTGGATAGAATTGGCAATGTATCGTATAGGCTAGCTCTTCCTCCTAGCTTAGCCCATGTACATTCGATGTTTCATGTTTCGATGTTAAGGAAGTATGTACCGGATCCATCTCATGTTTTACAACCTCAAGCAGTTGAGGTAGATGAGGACTTGTCTTATGAAGAAATTCCAATTTTGATTGTTGATCGACAAGTAAAAAAGCTTCGTAACAAGGAAATAGCATTGGTAAAAGTTCATTGGAAGAATCATGATTATGAAGAATGTACTTGGGAAGATGAACAAGATATGATACGCAAGTATCCTCATTTGTTCTTTGTATAGCTTATGTTCATGCCATGTATATGCTACGTATATGTAAATTTGAGGATGAATTTTCTATAAGGAGGGGAGAATGTAATACCCTAAATGTTCATGTAAATACCCTTACCATGATGTGTGAATAAATTCTAAGTGTCCTCACATGTAAATTAATGTATTATATTGATTGAGTTGGAAAAATTTGAATTAGAATTTGAGTTAGTGAAAAGTGGGTCCAATTCCCCACTAACACCTCATTATATGTGATTACTTATGTCTAGGTTCATTGAACCTAGACATTTACTATCACTTTCTCTCATCTTCAAAAGCTCACTAAAGCAAGAGACAAGCTCTCTTTTTCTTTCTTTTTCTTCTTCATTTCTCTTCTTTTTTTTCTTTTCCATTTAGCAAGATTGAATCTCCATTAGTGAAAGCAAGCTTCAAAGGTAAGGATCTAAATCATTTTTCATTTAGATCTTGTAATGCATGTTTATTGATTTGGGGAGTTCTTCATCTTCATCTTTTTCTCTTTCTTTTGATTTACCCAAATGGGTTTCTAGAAAGGTAATTCCTTGAGGAAAATGTCATTGAATGATGAATTGTAAACATGAATTAAGGGATGATGAGTGTATGAAAATGGATTTTCAAAAGAAGATTTCAAACTTTCCATTTTTGATGATAATGGGTTTGATTTGATGAGTTTATAGAATCTTTGTTGATTCTATGTTTTGATGCATGAAATGAGTTAGTTTATAGGTATATTGTATGATTTAGAAAGGGATTTAAGTTTGGGAAAGAGAAGATTGATTTCCCTTTTCAAGCTAGAAGTGGGATATTTTCGAGTGCCTAGAAATCCCACCCAGGACCATCACACGTGCGGCCACACGATCATATGGTCGGGCGAGTGATGAATCCTCATGGTTACACGTGAAACCACACGATCGTGTGGTCAAGCGTGTGACAAACTTATAAGGTTTCTGCCAAAATGTTCCCTGTCACACGTGCAGACACACGATCGTGTGTCTGAGCATGTGATGAGTCTTCATGGTCACACATGTGGACACAGGATCGTGTGTCCGGGCGTGTGATAAGAGATATTGAATTTGTGTAATTTACCCAGGGTCACACTTGCGGACACACGATCATGTGTTCGGGCGTGTGATGAAGTATTAAGGTTATACGTGCAGAGACACGATCGTGTGTCTGGGCGTGTGACCATATTTCAGCATGTTTT